>NC_041317.1:94326029-94471574 GCF_004329235.1 Podarcis muralis | reverse complement strand
TAGAATTGCAGAGTTGGAAGGGAGCCCCAAGGTCAATCTTGTCCAGCCCCCTGCAATGCAGGAATCTCAGCTAAAGCATCCCTGACAGATGGCCACCCAACCTCTGCTTAGAAACCTCCAAGGAAGGAGAGTCCACCACCTTCCGAGGGAGACTGTTACACTTTCAAACAGCTCTTACTGTCATAAAGTTCTTCCTGACTTCAGTCAAAATCTCCTTTCTTGTAACTTGAAGCCATTGGTTTGAGTCCTACCCTCCGGAGCAAGAGAGAACAAGCTCGCTCTCTCTTCCATGTGACAGCCCTTGTGTCAGGTGTGCGTGCAGGAGCCAGGCCCTGTGACCAATAGGACTCTGCAGGACTGGGGCCTTCCTAAGTTTGTTCTGAAGAGGCAAGGTGAGGCCAATTGCTAACTCACAGCACCTGGTGGCAAGAGCCGGGAATGGTTATAAGGTCAGCATTTCCCTTCAGCTTTTTGCCACAGCAACACCTTTCCTGCCTTGCTGCGTTTGGCTTCTTGCTTCCTGATCCTCTGACCCTTGACTTCTTGACTCCTTGCTTCCTGATCCTTGGGCCCTTGGCTTCGTGACTCCTGGCTTTCTGACCCTCAGACTCTTGGCTTCCTGACCCCTGGCTTCTGGACCCCCGTTCCTGCTCCCACCCCGCCATCTTGCCCCCGGTCCTGACGTCCCCTGCTGGGACTTCGATCGCCCGTGAACCGACCGTGACAGAATCTCCTTTCTAGTAACTTGAAGCCATTGGTTTGAGTCCTACCCTTCGGAGCAAGAGAGAACAAGCTTGCTCTCTCTTCCATGTGACAGCCCTTGAGATCTTTGAAGGTGGCTATCACATCTCCTCTCAGTCTCCTCTTTTCCAGGCTAAACATTCCCAGCTCCTCAACCGTTCCTCATAAGGCTTGTTTTCCAGACCCTTGGTCATCTTGGTTGCCCTCCTCTGCATACCTTCCAGCTTGTCAACATCTTTAAATTGTGGTGCCCAGAATTGGACACAGTACAGTGGAACCTCGGGTTACGTGCTGTCGTCCTTACAAACGCGTCGGGTAATGAACTCCACTAACCCAGAAGTAGGTCTCCTGGTAACGAACTTTGCCCTGGGATGCAAGCAGAAGTCACGCACCAGCAGCACGACAGCAGCGGGAGGCCCCGTTTGTGAAAGCTTGCCTCAGGTTAAGAACGGTTTGGGGTTAAGAACGGGCCTCCAGAATGAATTAAGTTCATAATCAGATGTACCACTGTATTCCAGGTGTGGTCTGATCAAGGCTGAATAGAGTGGTACTGCAACTTTCCTGATATGCAGATGACACAAGCTTGATGGCAGAAAGTGAGGAGGAATTAAAGAACCTTTTAATGAGGGTGAAAGAAAAGAGCACAAAATATGGTCTGAAGCTCAACATCAAAAAAACAAAGATCATGGCCACTGGTCCCATCACCTCCTGGCAAATAGAAGGGGAAGAAATGGAGGCAGTGAGAGATTTTACTTTCTTGGGCTCCATGATCACTGCAGATGGTGACAGCAGCCATGAAATTAAAAGACGCCTGCTTCTTGGGAGAAATGCAATGACAAGCCTAGACAGCATCTTAAAAAGCAGAGACATCACCTTACCCACAAAGGTCCATATAATTAAAGCTATGGTTTTCCCAGTATGATGTATGCAAGTGAGAGCTGGACCATCAAGAAGGCTGATCGCCAAAGAATGGATGCTTTTGAATTCTGGTGCTGGAGGAGACTCTTGAGAGTCCCATGGACTGCAAGAAGATCAAACCTATCCATTCTGAAGGAAATCAGCCCTGAGTGCTCACTGGAAGGACAGACCCTGAAGCTGAGGCTCCAAGACTTTGGCCACTTCATGAGAAGAGAAGACTCCCTGGAAAAGACCCTGATGCTGGGAAAGATGGAGGGCACAAGGAGAAGGGGACGACGGAGGACGAGATGGTTGGACAGTGTTCTTGAAGCTACTAGCATGAGTTTGACCAAACTGCTGGAGACAGTGGAAGACAGGAGTGCCTGGCATGCTCTGGTCCAGGGGGTCACGAAGAGTCAGTCACAACTAAACAACAACAACAACAGCAACTTTCCTTGGTCTGGACACTATACTTCTATTGATGCAGCCCAGAACAGCAGCAACTCTCATGGCACCTGCAAAAGTCCTCAGTAAATATCCACAATGCACGAAAGATGGTTTGCTGAAACCTTTCCATCTCCCTCTCCTTCAGATATAAGACGGGAGAAGGGCTGAAGCGCTGGCCATGTGCTTGGAGAGACTTGGTGTGCTGTTGCAGGTGGTTGCCGTTCGCCAATGGGACTGCACAGAGCTCTCCGTCAACACTCGGCGGAAATTGGGATTGTGCCAAAAAAGTTGCCTATGGAGACGGTTGCCTTGGCGACATGTTACTTTGCTGGAAAGTGTTGGTGTTGGCAACAGAAGACACTTTCCATGAACCCGTGCGTTCATCATGAATCACTTGCATTGGGCAACCTTCAGGGAGTTTCCACAGAGAAAGAGCCACCACACGCTTTGCTTTCAGAAGGTCACAAGTTCGGCAGTGGTGACTGGTGCCCTTTTGGATTGGTGGTGTGGAAGGCAGGGGCACCAGGGCCAATGATGGACAGAGCCAACTCATTCTAGGTTTGTCCTAATTCTCTTCCCCTCTGAGTTCAACCAACGGGCAATGCTGAGCTTAAGAAGGAGGAAGCTGAGAGACAAGGCCAAACCCTGCATTGGTTGTAAGGAAAAAGGTAAACAGATAGTGGCTGGCTGAGCTCAGATTCAGGGGTGGTCTGAAAGTGCCGCATTCTTCCCAATAGACCAGCCTCCACTGGCTCAGTTCAAGCATAAGAGCATCTCTAGTAGCCAGCTTAAAGCCAAAACCTGGAAAGTCCCCACAAGTCAGATGTCACAGGACAGTCAGTAATCGCCCAGTTCAAAGTTGGAGTTGACTTTCTACCAGCTAAAACAGGACCTCCATAGACCTGGCTGAGTGTCAGAGCAGTGTATTCCAAGTGGCCTTTCTCCTTTAAAATTAGTTGCTGAGACTGAAAGTCTCTGCTTCCCTACAGTTGTCTAAGTTCTCTCCAGGGCTTTTTCTAAGCAATCAGAGACTGCGCCAGCATGCAGAGAACCACCCTTTTCATGCCTCTTCTGGTTCTGGGGAACAAGTGAGAAGGGGAGCTTGTCACAGCAGAAGGAAGAGACACTCTTGCTTCTTCAACAGCCGGACTCATCTCTGTCTCTTGGCTTCAATTCCCTTCTGCTTCAGCTTCTGCCTCTGATTCTGGCCTCCTCTCCACCACAGACACCTGGCTTGAGAGCAGTACATGTGAAAAGGATCTAGGAGTCTTGGTTGACCACAGACTTGACATGAGCCAACAGTGTGACGCGGCAGCTAAAAAAGCCAATGCAATTCTGGGCCTCATCAATAGGAGTATAGCATCTAGATCAAGGGAAGTAATAGTGCCACTGTATTCTGCTCTGGTCAGACCTCACCTGGAGTACTGTGTCCAGTTCTGGGCACCACAGTTCAAGAAGGACACTGACAAACTGGAACGTGTCCAGAGGAGGGCAACCAAAATGGTCAAAGGCCTGGAAACGATGCCTTATGAGGAACGGCTAAGGGAGCTGGGCATGTTTAGCCTGGAGAAGAGGAGGTTAAGAGGTGATATGATAGCCATGTTCAAATATATAAAAGGATGTCATATAGAGGAGGGAGAAAGGTTGTTTTCTGCTGCTCCAGAGAAGCGGACACGGAGCAATGGATCCAAACTACAAGAAAGAAGATTCCACCTAAACATTAGGAAGAACTTCCTGACAGTAAGAGCTGTTCGACAGTGGAATTTGCTGCCAAGGAGTGTGGTGGAGTCTCCTTCTTTGGAGGTCTTTAAGCAGAGGCTTGACAACCATATGTCAGGAGTGCTCTGATGGTGTTTCCTGCTTGGCAGGGGGTTGGACTCGATGGCCCTTGTGGTCTCTTCCAACTCTATGATTCTATGACTCTCCCAGCTCACTAAGCCCTGTTACCTCTTCAGCTTCTGACACTTCCCCTTCTCTTTCTTCTCCCTTTGACCACTCAACATTGTCCCACCACCAATCCTTGGACTCTGTGTCTTCTTCCCTTGTTGGTTCCCCAGCTGGTTCCTCCCACCATTCCTCTGTGCCCAACCAGTCCATGACATCAGAAAGACACTACTGGCCTGGATGGACAAAGTAGCTTCATTCCAAAGCAATCTGCAATTTGGGGGAAGGCCCCAAGCCACACTGGAAGAGTACATGTGTTGCATTAAGTTGGTGCCAGGTTGTATATATGGGGTTTTAAATGGTTTTAATTTTGGTTCCCCTGTTTTGTTTTTGTTGGGTTGGTGTTGGTTAAATGTTAGTTGGGGTTGGTGGTTATTTTAATTTGGGTATAACTGTAAACATTATTATTATTAGCCCCAAGATGTGGTGAGGACCACTGGCTTAGATGATTTTAAAAGGGGAGAAGACAAATTGATGGAAGTGGAGATAGCTACGTGGGTCCTCCATGTTTAGGGAAGCTTTTAATGTTTGATGTATTACGGTATTTTAATATTTTGTTGAAAGCTGCCCAGAGTGGCTGGGGAAGCCCAGCCAGATGGGCAGATTATAAATAATAAATGATGATGATGTCAAGAGGAAGCACGCCACAGAATACCAGCAGCTAGGAAGCATCAACAGGAGAGGACTATTGGCCACCTTGCTCTGCCAGTATGTGTCTCAATAGCATCTGTTCTGCGCTGTGGGGGAAAGGGAATGGGACTAAATCGGCCTTTGCCAACGTGGTGCCCTCTAGATGTTTTGGACTACAACTCCCATCAGCCCTGGCCAGCACAGTTTGGCTGCCTGCGGCTGGTGGGAGTTGCACTCCAGAGCACCTTCTTTGAAGGTGAAGGATGGAGGAGATGAACATTTGATACAATACAGCAGGGCTCTTCTTACTAATGTCTTTGTTACTGGCGGTCCAGTAGCAGGACTGGGAAGCCATGGAGATCTTCAGCGTCACTAGGCAATGCTGAGCAAGCTATTGGTTTGATTTGGTAGAAAGCAGCCTTCACATATATCCAGATACTTCTGGGGGAAATGGGGTTCAGGCTTACCTGTGCTGCTTAAGACTTTTAGCACCGCAGATTTGCTAATGGGGGGCTGGGAGATGTGCACAACCCGGCAAGTGAACACAGAAGAGCTGTTCCGCTTGGTTGCTGTCACTTCCAGGGAACTCCGAAGGGAGAAGGTCCCATCCTGATTCAGGATTTCGGAAACTGGCGCCTCCAGCGGGGTTTCCTCCCGGTCCTTCAGCCAGTTAAAAAGGATGTATCTGGGATAAAAGCCTTCCACGTAGCAGGTGACTGTCACAGTGTCATTCACCTGGACAGGTGATGGAGGGTCCATTTTCAGCCACACTTTGGGCGGAACTGAGCAGACAAAGCCAATTGTTAAAATGTGGACTTTTTGTGCTCTGAGCTTTTAAGGAAAGATCAATATTAATTAATTAATTAATTAATTCATAGGACTTATATCCTACTCTTCAGCCAGAAAGACTCCCAAAGCGATGTTCATATATATTTTTTAAAAAATGCAGTAACTAGCAATAACTTCAATCTGAAATGTTACAACACAAATGGAAAAAGGGAAGGGAAGAAGAAATCAACCAAAGTTGCGTCACCAGGGTCTCCTTTTGACTGACGGGGTGCTGACGGGGATGGAAACAGACAGCTTATAGTCGTAAAAATAAGCCTTGCTGGTCCCTTGAGAAATAGCCTGGTGACCCCACCTTTCCTAAGGTATCCTCCTGGGGGAGAATTACAGAATCGGTCCCTTCTAAACTACAATTCTATGATTTTATGTATTCGCTGTGGGTTAAACCACAGAGCCTAGGACTTGCCGTTCAGAAGGTCGGCGGTTCGAATCCCCACGATGGGGTGAGCTCCCGTTGCTCGGTTCCTGTTCCTGCTCCTGCCAACCTAGCAGTTTGAAAGCAGGTCAAAGTGCAAGTAGATAAATAGGTACCGCTCTGGCAGGAAGGTAAACGGCATTTCCGTGTGCTGCTCTGGTTCGCCAGAAGTGGCTTAGTAATGCTGGCTACATGACCCGGAAGCTGCACGCCGGCTCCCTCGGCCAGTAAAGCGAGATGAGCACCGCAACCCCAGAGTCGGTCACGACTGGACCTAATGGTCAGGGGTCCCTTTACCTTTATATGTGTAAATAAAGACCCAACAGTCCCAGCTGATCTTCATTCAAAGGAAATGAAATTCTGGAAAAACACAGGAAGGCAGCCCTGGAGCCTCTCACTGCTTGGAGATAATGTTCTTCCCCACCCATGTTAAGAACAATTTGTCAGTCACTTACCAACCACAGAAACCACACTGCCTTTCCCCTTGCGCTTCATTCCAAAGATTTCCTTCGCACAGTAATAGGTCCCAGCATCCTGGAGTTCTATGTTGGGGATGAGGATGGAGAAGTCTGTTTGCGAGTCAGGATGGAGTCTTCTCACCCGGGAATCGGTTCCTGTGTCAAGAGCTTGGGACTCCTTGTACCATTTCACGGTAGTGCGGACAATTGCCCGGGTCAGTTGGCAGTGCAGGGTGACGCTCTCTCCAACGGTTGTGTATAGAAATTTGGGCTCCTGCTTGACCTTTACAAGGGTGGCATCTGAAAGAACATCATAGAGTTCTGGTTCCTCTCCAGATTCTGCTTCTACCACCCCTGTTTGATTGAAAACATTTTAATCACTCTGGAGCCAGCCTTTGACCTCCAGTTCAAAACCATGGAAGAACAACCCCCAACCCCACTCTTTTTGGGAGAAGAAGAGGTTGAGGAGTAAACCCTACAAAAATCCAGAGTCGAGTCCCTAAGGTGGTTGGGTGGCTCCTTGTCCACCTCATTCCAGCTACTCCTGCAGCCAAGCTGGGGCCAAACGCCTTCCTCTGCTTTCCTTTGGACCACATCAGTGAGGCCAAGAGGGAGGGTCTTGTCGTCTGGGCAGCCTAGGACCTCTATACACACTGCCCAGGCTTGCACCCCGGGGAGGTCACTTGGGTTCTGCTAATGCAGCAGATATACCGTATTTTTCGCCCTATAGGACGCATTTTCCCCCCTCCAAAAATGAAGGGGAAATGTGTGTGCGTCCTATGGGGCGAATGCAGGCTTTCGCTGAAGCCTGGAGAGCGAGAGGGGTCGGTGCGCACCGACCCCTCTCGCTTTCCAGGCTTCGCGGACCTCCCCGCAAGCAGCGGGAGCGCTCCCGCTGCTTGCGGAGAGTTGCCGGCATGCCGAAGCCTGCGCGCACTGAGATCAGCGCGTACAGGCTTCGCGGACCTCCCACGGCTGGGCTCCCACGGCTTGCAGAGAGCTGCCTGTTTGGGGGCTGGGGTCGGGGGAAGCTCGGGCCTCCCCCACCCCAGCCCCGCGCCTGGGGAAAAAAAATAATTTCCCCCCCTTTATTTCCCCCCCAAAAAACTAGGTGCGCCTTATGGGACGGTGCGTCCTATAGGGCGAAAAATACGGTAACTGTGGGGATACATCCATAGCAATCACCAGAGGACAAATGACCGCTGGGAGGAGCGCAGAGAAGAAACGACCTGGTGCATCTGCGTCGGCGCAACCGGACGCCTTCATCTGCCCCAGGCGCAACAAAACATGTCTCTCCCCTGTCGGTCTCTATGGCCACAGCAGGTGCTGCAATATTCCAACAGTTTGGCTTCGCCCTTAAAGGCATACTCCTCCACTGTCTCCCGAGACAGACAGATGCCAATGGTATTGCTCCCTAACCGGTCACCAGCTACTAATGTATTGAAGGAATTATTTGTTGATGGGCACCAACTTTACAGGCTTTTAAGAGGGTTAGACACGTTCTTGCAGGATAAGACTACCAATGGCAACTAGCCCTGATGTTCTTTCTCTACTCTTGGAGGCAGCATGTGTCTGAATACTAGTTGCTGGAATCTGCAGGAGGGGAGAGGGTCTTGTGTTCGAATCCTGATTGCAGGCTCTTTCCCCCTAAGCATCTGGCCAGCTGCTGTGAGAACAGGATGCTGGACTAGATGGGTCACTGGTCTGATCCAGCAGGCTGTCTTATAATAATAATTGATTATTTATACCCCACCCATCTGGCTGAGTTTCCCCAGCCACTCTGGGCGGCTCCCAATCGAGTGTTAAAAACAATACAGCATCAGACATTAAAAACTTCCCTAAACAGGGCCGCCTTCAGTTGTCTTTTAAAAGTAAAATAGTTGTTTATTGCCTTGACATCTGCTGGGAGGGCATTCCACAGGGCAGGCGTCACCACCAAGAAGGCCCTCTGCCTGGTTCCCTGTAACCTCACTTCTTGCAGGGAGGGAACTGCCAGAAGGCCCTCAGAGCTGGACCTCAGTGTCTGGGCTGAACGATGGGGGTGGAGATGCTCTTTCAGGTATACTGGACTGAGGCCGTTTAGGGCTTTCAAGGTCAGCACCAACACTTTGAATTGTGCTCGGAAACGTACTGGGAGCCAATGCAGATGTCTCAGGACCAGTGTTATGTGGTCCTGGTGGCCGCTCCCACTCACCCGTCTAGCTGTTGCATTCTGGATTAGTTGTAGATTCCAGGTCACCTTCAAAGGTAGCCCCACATAGAGCACATTGCAGGAGTCCAAGCGAGAGATAACCAGAGCATGCACCACTCTGGCGAGACAGTCCGCCGGCAGGTAGGGTCTCAGCCTGCATACCAGATGGAGCTGATAAACAGCCACTCTGGACACAGAATTGCCCTTAACCTCCATGGACAGCTATGCGTCCAAAATGACTCCCAGGCTGCGCACCTGGTCCTTCAGGGGCACAGTTGCCCCATTCAGGACCAGGGAGTCCCCCACACCCGTCCGCCCCTTGTCCCCCCAAAACAGTACTTCTGTCTTGTCGGGATTCAACCTCAATGCACTTATGTGTTAATGTAGTCAACATGTCCAGTAGCCCTTGAGAAATTGCTCCTTCTAGCATCTACCCCTATGGAGGCCCTAATTTCCACCCTCTGAGTCTCAGGTCCTAATCTTCTGGTGGCAACCCTATCAATAAACTGTTGAACCCAACTCTGGAAGGATCTGAAATGGACCGCAATGAAGAGACTTGAAAGGTCCTCTTCATCTGGGTTTGTACTGCACGCAAGCAGCGTGAAGCCACAAATCACTTCCCTCCCTAGAGAGCGTGTTTCACCGGGATTCACTAAGCTCAGAAAGCAGGTCCTAGTTGATTTAACGGCATTTACGAGTTTGTTTGTTCCAGACTCACCAGGGGTTTGCAGGAAGAGGTGGAGCTGTAGGAAGAGACGGATCAGCCACAGCGAAGAGTTGAAAGCAGCCATCAAAGTGGCAGGAAAACCCACATTCCCGTCTGCGTTGTGTCTTGGGAACTCTTGTTTCAGTTGCAGAAGAAAGGCTTTTCTTTTCTTTTGGCTGTGACACTTCCTCCTGCAATTAATAGAAGCCAGTTTCACTTCCCCGAATTTGGAAAGCCTATTTTGCTTTCAGGCTCCCCTGCACAGAATGATATCCACACACCCACATACTAGGGGCTGCGACGCCTGCTTGCCTCACTTGCCAACTCCACTGTTTGACTGTAAACAACAAAAACGACAAACATGAAGTCATTTTACAAAAAAAAAGTCTCAATAATAATTACGTAATTTACCCTGTTGTAAATAAAAAATTGTCCTTTTCCCTTATGGGGTATCCAAGAGCCCATATAGAGTCCTTACGTAGGTTCCCTATTGATAGGAGAAAATAACAGAGGCCAACCAGAGAATATTGAGAAGCAAAGCAGCTAGTAAGCCTGATCTTTATTGATCTGTTGCAACAGGGTGCTCCCCTCACACGCAGGAGAGAGGAGGGACCCAGAAAAATGGCGCGGAAGGCCTTATAAAGACTTTTGAAATTGCCACCCTGTAGATCAAGACCACCCCCAGAAACATCATACATACATCACAGAAGGGGTGTAACCTAAGACCACCCCTCAGGTACATCACACCTACATCACAGAAAAAGGCGGTCTAAACAGAAATGTGCATGTTGTTTTTCTCTTGTCCTTGTTTATCTCCTGTCTGGCAGGTTACTTGATTGGATTGCCTGGGGAGCCTGGCCATTCTTTTGTAGTGATAAATACTTAGTTCCTGGGCCAGGTCACAGGCTCACACCCTATTCAAACACAGACATACCCTTAAGACAGGATTTGTGAAGGAAAAGACAATGGGGAGCCTTTTCCATTTTGACCTTGCAGAGAAAACATTTGCTCAGTTTAGGAATCAAAATGGCTTCAGGTCGGTCTTCCTGTGCTGATCTATGTACGTGCGGTTATGAACATTACCATATATCTAAGACCATAGTATTCCTATCACAACCCCCTTGCCCGTCCTCACACTTGACCAACCCCTCTCCCTTTGCACTTCACCCACCCCCTCGCCTATCTCCCCAAAGTTTGCCCCAAGCCCCTCCCCTCTTACCTAAAGCCCCTCCCCTCTCTCACTCCATCCCACCTATTCTAAAAGGGAGGAGGGGCTTCACCCTGCTAAACTGCTGAGCGAAGGGCCTTCCCCCTCCGTTCATCCTCACTGCAGACATCATCATCATCATCACCGTAATTTATTTGTACCCCACCCTGCTGGCTGGGTTTCCCCAGCCACTCTGGGCAGCTTCCAACAAAAGATTAAAAATACATTAAAATGTCAGACATTGAAAACTTCCCTAAACAGGGCTGCCATCAGATGTCTTCTAAACGTCCGATAGTTGTTTATCTCTCTGACATCTGATGGGAGGGCGTTCCACAGGGAGGGAACCGCCCGAAGGCCCTCAGAGCTGGACCTCAGCGTCCGGGCTGAACGATGGGGGTGGAGACACTCCTTCAGGTATACTGGGCCGAGGCCGTTTAGGGCTTTAAAGGTCAGCACCAACACTTTGAATTGTGCTCGGAAACGTACTGGGAGCCAATGTCAGTCTTTCAAGACTGGTGTTATGTGGACTCAGTGGCCCCTCCCAGTCACCAGTCTAGCTGCTGCATTCTGGATGAGTTGCAGTTTCCGGGTCACCTTCAAAGGTAGCCCCACGTAGAGCACATTGCAGTAGTCCAAGTGGGAGATAACCAGAGCATGCACCACTCTGGCGAGACAGTCTGTGGGCAGGGAGGGTCTCAGCCTGTGTACCAGATGGAGCTGGTGGACAGCTGCCCTGGACACAGAGTTGACCTGCGCCTCCATAGATTTTTGTTTTGTTTTGTTTTTTTACTTGTAAAGTGCTTAGAAGCCATTCTGAAAAGCAAGCAGTATTTAAATTAAATACTACCTCTACCGCTACTAATAATAATAATGCATTTTGAAGCCTATTGTCCTCTAACATATACATTAATACAATGTTATTGTACAAATAATTATCCTCCCCTCCCTTTTCGGGGGGGGGTAATATTTATGAAATTTTTAAAGCTATATATTTTAGTTGTGTTGTTTCCTGATGTTGTATCTTGCTGTTTTCACATTTTCTATATGATTTGCATTTTGCATTTATTTTGTTTACAGATAGTTATTTGTCTTATATGGTAATGTATGTTCTGACATATCCTTGTTTTGTTATGTCGCTTACAATGTGGCCTTTTAAATATTAGTGTTATTAGCAGTCGCATTGAATGGGGAATGTGTGTTATTGTTGAGATGTGCAAACCACTTTGAGAGTTCTGCTGGAATGTAAACAGGATGCAAGTTGGTTAGATCAATAAATAAACATTATGGCAAAAGCTCTTAAGGACACACCTGAAATGGCCTCATAACATAGTAGCCAAGGAACCACCAACTAGGGTTGTCATCTTTTTAAAAGTACAAACCAGGACACCCCAAATGTTGTTGAGCTTTCTTTAGAAAGACCCCAAGATCTCCAGATTACCGTATTTTTCGCTCTATAAGACGCACCAGACCACAAGACGCACCTAGTTTTTGGAGGAGGAAAACAAGGAAAAAAATATTCTGAATCTCAGAAGCCAGAACAGCAAGAGGGATCGCTGCGCAGTGAAAGCAGCAATCCCTCTTCCTGTTCTGGCTTCTGTGATAGCTGCACAGCCTACATTCGCTCCATAGGACGCACACACATTTCCCCTTACTTTTTAGGAGGGAAAAAGTGAGTCTTATAGAGCAAAAAATATGGTACATTTTGCGTTGCTGCTTCGTCAAAGCTGAGTTTTAAAATGAGCAATTTGTTGTGTCCGGCTGCTAAAAATAACATGACCAGCGGTCTCTGCTGTGCCCCTTTCCAGAAGGGTATTATCTGATGTGAATCATGCACAGTTGCTTAAGAAGCAGTTATTTAACCAGGAGAACTTCCCCAAGTGGGGTTTATTGTTCAATGGAAGCTGCAACGCAGAAAGCAATTGCCCAGATTTAGAAAGTGGCACAGGCCCGCTGAACATTGAGTGTTGTTTTGCTACAGCGTGAGTCTGTTTCACACAGGTTACGTGATGATTTCCTTTTGGGTGTGTTCTCATGAGCTATTGCTGTAATATACTGTACAGTTATATCAACAGGTTGCATTGATGGCCTTTTATACCAGCGTTTCCCAAACCTTTTCAGGCCAACACCCCTTTGGTTCCATAAGCTCAAGCCCAGTGCCCTCTACCCTATAGACAACATTATTCAGAAGAGTGGTTTGCACAACCTGGATAGCACAGTTGGTCAGAGCATGGTGCTGATAACGCTAAGGTCACAGGTTCGATCCCCGTATGGGGCAGCTGCATATTCCTCCATTGCAGGGGGTTGGACTAGATGATCCTCAGGATCCCTTCCAACCCTATGAGTCTATTATTCTATGACCCACTAAAGAAGATAATGGAGTTTTCTTGGCAGGGATACTGGAAATTACAAAATTAAAAGATGCCTGCTTCTTGGGAGAAAAGCAATGACAAACCTACACAGCATCTTAAAAAGCAGAGACATCACCTTGCCAACAAAGGTCCGTATAGTAAAAGCTATGGTTTTCCCAGTAGTGATGTATGGAAGTGAGAGCTGGACCATGAAGAAGGCTGATCCCCGAAGAATGGATGCTTTTGAATTCTGGTGCTGGAGGAGACTCTTGAGAGTCCCATGGATTGCAAGAAGATCAAACCTCTCCATTCTGAAGGAAATCAGCCCTGAGTGCTCACTGGAAGGACAGATCCTGAAGCTGAGGCTCCAAGACTTTGGCCTCCTCATGAGAAGAGAAGACTCCCTGGAAAAGACCCTGATGTTGGGAAAGATGGAGGGTACAAGAAGAAGGGGGCGGCAGAGGATGAGATGGTGGGACAGTGTTCTCGAAGCTACCAGCATGAGTATCACCAAACTGCGGGAGGCAGTGGAAGACAGGAATGCCTGGCGTGCTCTGGTCCAGGGGGTCACGAAGAGTCGGACATGACCCCAGCGGACCATCGGCTGGGTGAGGACTGCAGGGCCTGCTCCCTTCCAGGGCCTTCTCCAACTGGCCCAGGGGCCGTGGCCCAGGCCCTTATTTGGAACAAACTTTTGGGGAAGTGTGGGAAGTGTTCTGCCATTGCTTCCCTGTTCCAGGTGGCTAATGTGCTTTGAAATGTCCTCAAGCAGTCGGTGGCAATTTAAATTTTTATTCCTTTTTTTCCTTTTTTCCTTTGCTGGGGTTGGGTGGGTGGGATGGATAGTTGGTTGGGGATTAATTTTAGTATAATTGTTCTGTTCCTTTTTGTTGTTGTTGTTTTATTGGTTCTGTATAGTTTGTGTTTTGTTTTTAAGGGGCGGGATCAGGGCTGCCTGGGAGTGGCTCCCCAGCCAACACGATGGCTGGTACAAGTTCCACAGGGGGGGAAGCACTGGGACATCCGATCTCGGTGATCATAGGCAGGAGGCGGAGTTACACTAAGACCAGACCATGTCATTACCAAGGAGGCAGGTTTAGTCATTGTTTGAAGACTATCCCTGCCTCCGGGTCTGGCCTTGACCAGATGGATACTGGAATCAACAGGGGAAACCCACATGACCTGAAAGTGTTGCTGTGCAATGCCAGGTCAATGATGAATAAAACCACTGCCATCCACGACTTGATTGTGGATGGAGGATTTGACCTGGCATGTGTGACGGAGACCTGGTTGGATGAAGCAGATGGGCCTGTCCTTGCCGCTGCTTGCCCACCAGGTTTCTCTTACACACAGCAACCCAGGTCATGTGGGCGGGGAGGGGGGGGTTGCAGTGATTTTTAGGAAGTCACTAGCTTGCACCAGGCGTCCTACTGGGAATATCCAGTTCTCTGAGTGCATGTTCTGGAAGTTGGGCAATAGGGGCAGTACAGGATTCCTTTTGGTGTACTGACCTCCCCGCTGCACCAAGGATTCCCTGCCCGAGCTGCTTCAGGTCGTGGCGGATGTTCTCCTGGAGACACCTAGTTTGGTTGTCCTAGGGGATTTTAACATCCATGCCGACACGACCTTACAAGGGGCCTCTCGGGACTTCATGGAAAGCATGGCCTCCATGGGGCTGTCCCTGAATAAGTTTGGCCCAACTCATAGTCATGGACATGCCTTAGACCTGGTGTTCACCTCTAGTGACGTGGGTGATCTGACACTAAGTAAAAGTGAAACAAAAGAAGTGCCATGGTCAGATCACTTCCTGGTGCAACTGGACTTCTCCGCGACCTCTGCAGGGAGGTGGGACCAATTCGGATGGTCTGCCCCCGCCACTTAATGGATCCAAATGGTTTTCAGAGAGTGGTAGGGGATGCTTTAGCCCATGTTGATGGCCTTTCAGCTGATTCCCTGGTGGCCCGCTGGAATGCGGAGTTAACCAGGGCTATCGACTGTCTGGCTCTGAAGCGCCCTCTCCGATTGCATGGAGCCCGGACAATATCAAAGGCCGCTGAGAGATCCAGCAGAACCAGGAAACAACTCTCACCTTTGTCCCTAGCCCACCGGAGATCATCAACCAGTGCGACCAAGGCAGTTTCAGTCCCGTGATGAGGCCTGAATCCCAACTGGAAGGGATCCAAATGGTCCGCTTCTTCCAGGCATGCCTGGAGTTGTTCAGCAACCACTCGCTCAATCACCTTGCCCAAGAATGGAAGATTTGAGACTGGGCAATAGTTGGCCATCGTGGCCGCATCTAAAGATGGTTTTTTAAGAAGCGGTTTAATAACCGCCTCTTTCAGCGGGTCTGGGAAGGCTCCCTCACGGAGGGAAGCATTCACCACCCCACGAAGCCCATCGCCCAGCCCTTCCCGGCTAGCTTTTATAAGCCAGGATGGGCAAGGATCAAGGAGACAGGTGGTTGGTTTCACTCGTCCAAGCAGCCGGTCCACATCCTCAGAGGTAACAGATTGGAATTGATCCTGCGCAATTTGACTAGACAGGACTCTAGCACTCTCCCGCCCCGGCCCTGCTCCCACGGTGGCGTCTACCTCTTCCCGAATCTGAGCGACTTTATCTGCAAAAAACATAGCAAAATCATTGCAGGAGATCATGTGGCCCGTACTGGGCCCCGATGTAGCAGGTGGTTCCGCTAAATTGCGGACCACCTGAAAAAGTCTCCTGCTGCTGTTTTCTGCAGATGCAATAGAGGTGGTGAAGAAAGTCTTCTTCGCCGTCGCTACCGCCACTTGGTAGGCTCAACATTGAGCTCTAACCTGTGTCCAGTCAGCTTCAGAATGGGTCATCCGCCACCGGCGCTCTAGCCGTCTCAACAATTGTTTCATTGCCCTCAGATCCGTGGAAAACCATGGGGCTGTCCGGGCTCCATGCAATCAGAGAGGGCGCTTCGGAGCCAAACAGTCAATAGCCCTGGTTAACTCCACATTCCAGCGGGCCACCAGGGAATCAGCTGAAAGGCCATCAACATGGGATAAAGCATCCCCTACCACTCTCTGGAAACCATTTGGATCCATTAAGTGGCGGGGGCGGACCATCCGAATCGGTCCCACCTCCCTGCAGAGGGGAAGGGTCGCGTAGAATTCAAGTTGCACCAGGAAGTGATCTGACCATGGCACTTCTTTCGTTTCGCTTTCACTTAGTGTCAGATCACCAACATCCATAGAGGTAAACACCAGGTCCAAGGCATGTCCGCGGCTATCCAGACCTATAACTTCCTCTACCTGATCTCACTCACTAAACCACCTCTCAGATATTTACGTGTCTTTCTAGCTCCTAACTGTTCCTGACTCAACTTATTTCACTACACTAACTGAACCTCCCCATAGACTCTATCCCAATTCACTCCCACTCCAACCAACCACCCAACTCCCAATGAACTCCCCCCTTCGCCCCTCCCAGAGCTGGTTTTATAGTCCCTCTGACTCCACCCCCCTGGGTTCTGATTGGGTAACCTGTTTAACTATTTCACCTCCAGCACTCTCATATGTTAATGTCACAGGTGTTTCGCTCTAGCCTGGTCAATCACTGAAGAGATGAATGCATCCAGAAGGGTCCATCTCCAGCACCCCCCTGCTGCCCCCTGCCTCTTAGCACCCCTTAGCCCATCCCACCCCATATTCAGGGGCAATACCACCCACTGTTTATATATGTTCCACAGATCTCACTGACTTTGCCTGTGACTTTAAATGCCCTTCTGGGCTCCTTGCAGGACTACCCAGTTTCTATTGCAGACCCTCCAAGTGTCCCTATTTTCCAGGGACGTCCCTGATTTAGAGAAGTCATCCCGGTTTCTGATTCGATCCTGAAATGTCCTGCTTTTCCGAAGAATGTCCCTATTTTCTTTGGAGAAATGTTAGAGGGTTTGGGGAGTTATCTGACCCCCCAGCCGTCTGAATGCAATGCTGTATAGGGATTTAAATAATAATAATTAATGTTTTATTATGCTTTTATATACAGTCGTACCTTGGTTTCTGAACAGCTTAGTTCTCAAATGCTTTGGCTCCCAAACGCCACAAACCCAGAAGTGACTGTTCCGGTTTGCAAACTGTTTTTAGAAGCCGAATGTCCAACAGGGCTTCCGCAGCTTCTGATTGGCTTCAGGAGCTTCCTGCAGCCAATCAGAAGCTGCATTTTGGTTTCCGAATGTTTTGGAAGTCGAACGGACTGCCGGAATGGATTCCGTTTGAATTCCAAGGTATGACTGTATGTTGGAAGCTGCCCAGAGTGGCTAGGGCATGGGTAGGCAAACTAAGGCCCGGGGGCCGGATCTGGCCCAATCGCCTTCTCAATCCGGCCTGTGGATGGTCCGGGAATCGGCATGTTTTGACATGAGTAGAATGTGTCCTTTTATTTAAAATGCATCTCTGTGTTGTGGGGCATAGGAATTTGTTCTCTGCCCCCCCAAATATAGTCCGGCCGCACACAAGGTCTGAGGGACAGTGGACTGGCCCCCTGCTGAAAAAGTTTGCTGACCCCTGGCAACCCAGTAAGATGTGTGGGGTAAAAATAGTAAAATTATCATTATGGAATGGGACGTCCTATTTTCATTGGAGAAATGTTGGAGGCTATGCCACTGCCAAGGCAAGCAAAGAGTCCTGCATTTCCCTGAATGAGTACTCAGGGTGAGAGTCTGTTGGTGGAGAAGGGCTTAAACTCTACTGGGGAGAAGTCGAGAGTGTGTCTGGATTGCCCCAGGCGAGAGATGCTTGGAAATGATGATGGAGCAGGGAGATGGGACTTTTCACCTGATGTGGGAGACAACCACAATGCCTGGAGACAGAGGGCCGGGTCGTGTCTCCACAGCAGTGACTGTCTGGATTCCAGCCGCACTCAGAGGTAACTGGCCTCACTCCCAGGCATTCGGCTGGGATCCTTGTTGACCTTCCATCTGCGTCTCCCGGCAGGCAAGGTCGTAAATCGGCGATCCTCCTCAAACGTGAGCAGGACACACCCTCCTCCTTCTCTCCCTCCCTGCACTCCCCCAGGGAGGGGATGAAAGAACAGACAGGAGTCCTATTTACATGTTTTATTCCTGTCATTCAGCAGTACAGAGAAACGTGTCTGTACCCTCCAGACTCCGGCAGAAGAGTCACAACTCCGCCCCTGTACTTCCAGTACAGGTCAGATGACACCCTGAGCTAACATCCGGTGCTCAGTGCAGAGAATGGACTGCCCCCTTTCTCCACTAGTACAGTTGCAGACATCAACATCCTGTTTTGCTTTCCAGCCACCTGCAGCTGGCTTTTGCATTGCTGCTTTTTTCCTGACAGTGACCAGAGGAGAAATGACAGCTTGGAGCAGCACAGAGAGAAGAAACACCAGGGTGCATCTGCAGCAGCACAACCAAATGCCTTCACCTCCCCCAGCTGCAACAAAACATGTCTCTCCCCTATCAGTCTCTACAGCCACAGCAGGTGCTGTAATGAAGGAATGGGTTTCCCAAACCCAAAACTGACTGCAGGCAGTTTGAAACTGCACCAAAATCCCTATTTTTCCTTAGCTAAAATGCATAAACTTGAGCCGTTGAGCAAATGCATAACAGGAACATAGCTCTCTCCTTTATCAGTTTGTGACGTCAAGGATGACCCTGACTGTACCAATAGAACAGAGAAAACACGTCTGTGCCTTAACTTATATTCTAACCACAAAGACGCACAGATCCAAGTCTGGGAACAACGCCAGAGTGTGTTCTCGGAAATGATGACCTCTGGCTCCAAGATAAGAGTAGGAACAGGAATATCCTTTTATGGTCAGGAGTGCAGGAAGGAAAGAGTGCCAGAGCAGGAACATCTGTGATGTCAACCTGCGTACATAGGCTGACGTGGTTGGATTCCTGGGGAAGGGGGGAGAGGGTGCCTGGAGGATATATATACTGCATGTAATCTCTGATTTCTTTGGACTTGCTGTGGACTCACCACGCAAGTGCCTTCTGCTATCCAGAGAGCAGAATAAACTCTTTCTTTGAACCAACCTCGGTGTCATTTGACTTCCTTCCTCCTGTCCCGGAGCAACGCAGACCCAATCGGTGAACTCCAATAAGGCTACAGTAACTCTCCAGTAGTTTGACTTCACCCCCCAAGACACACTCCTCCACATTTGTCTCTTGGGGCAGATGGATGCCAACTCCGGACTTAAAAATGGAATGCTTAATGGTGGTGGTCAACAAAAGAGGTTCAAAGATTTTGCATGGACAGGCGGAGTCCCCCGAACCCTGGGCGGCCCCCCGTGTGGAATAACGACTCAAGACAATGTGCTATGGGATTAAAATTGGCCACAACTTTATTATATTTGAGATGTGGGTAGGCCTTGGCTCAGGCATTGGGTGTTTATCCCTCCCAGTCCCCTGCCGGGGATCTGGGGAACATCAGGATTATCCAGTGGGGGGGGGAATGGGCTGGCTCTGGAGAACATATGTTCAAGCAGAGAGAGCCTGCCCCCGTTACACCGCCGTCGCAGGGGAGAGCAATGACGACCTCTAGGCGTACGGCCAAAGCCTCCCCTCAAACAACCCCTTTAACGGGGAACATTGGTATCGCCGCTGCCAAGAGGAGGGAGGCGTGGGTCACCGCTGCACGTTCCCCACCCCCCATTCAGGAAAGATAGACTAAAGGATTCTGCCCAAGGCCTGATACCGCCAAAATTGTGACATTTTGCTATAGGAAAAGCAAACCTGCCAATGCAGCGAAATTCCTTTCCGGCTCTTCAACAGCGACCTTGACGTAGCAGCGCCCACGTACCTGTGGATAAAAGGTTAACCTGCAAAAGAAGTCTTAACTGAAGGTGGGTAGGGTGGGAGAAGCTCTGGAGCCGATTCCCAGGTAAGATCCTCCCTCTATTGTGTGGGCAGGTGGTCCCTCCCCCTATCTGGCCTGGTCACCTTGGCAACGCCTCCCCAGGTAGGACTGGGCAACTGACTGAGGTAGGCGGAGACCTCCAGGTATCCCACCTGGGGGAAGGCAAAGCCAAGCTTGTGCTAATGTTGCCGCATAGGGTCCAAGGGCTGCGCACGACCACGCAAAGGGCGCCCCCCATTCAATGTGGGGAGCTGTCACTCACAAGGCAAATCGAAAAAAAAGTAGTATAAACACTCAAACTCAGGACGCAAGGGAGAAATGAGCTAAGACTTGGCAAATCCACACCGTGATCAGCTCCTGCCCAGAAACCAATGTCCCCACTGTGGAAGGACGTGTGGGTCCAGAATTGGCCTCCACAGTCACTTACAGACTCATTGTTAAAACCGTGTTTATGGAAGACCAAATAAGAAAGATTAGTTACTGAGTGTTCAAGTGTTTTATTGAAGTTGATAAAGCAATATGGTTGGTGCAAAGTGTGTTTGGGGAAGACAGCAGGACTCCTGAACTGTATCTTTACATGTGAGGGTGTTTTGCAATATTTATGAGGTATATATAGAAAACGTTGTACTCCAACGCTTAACTTGATGTATTTATTTTTCTAATATCATTCTCTCTTGTTTATTTTACTTAAGTACTCGGGTGTATTTGTGCAGAGAGATGTATTGCTTAATTATCCAACTTAAAATATGGACTCTTATTATTAGCAGCTGCGGTTGTATTCAGTGTGGTGTCTTTATGTAATAAATGTTGATTTTTGTTGAGATGTAGGCTGCTTAGGAATTTCATGAACTGCACCCGTTCCATTAGCAGTAGGGTTCATGCTTGTGCAGCAGATTTTTCCCCTCTCTTCCCACCCCATGTGTGCCCCACACCCTCTCCAAATCTTATCTAGATGGTGGACAGCAGCAAAAAGGGGGGGGTTCATCCAGCGGGTGCAGAATGCCACGGCAAGGCTCCTTACGGGGTCCTTGCCGCAGGATCACATTCACCCGGTGCTATACCAGTTGCACTGGCTCCCAGTGGAGTACAGAATCAGGTTTAAGGTGCTGGTTTTAACCTTTAAGGCCCTATACGGCCTAGGACCCTCGTACCTATGGGACCGCCTCTCCTGGTATGTCCCACAGAGAAACTTAGGGTCTTCAAACAAAAGCATCTTGGAGGTCCCAGGCCACAGGGAGGTTAGGCTGGCCTTGACCAGAGCCAGGGCTTTTTTGGTTGTGGACCCCAATCTGGTGGAACGCTCTGTCACAAGAGACCAGGACCTTGCGGGACTTGACATCTTTCCACAGGGCCTGCAAGACGGAGCTGTTCCACCAGGCCTTTGGCCAAAGCACAGTCTGACCCCCTCTCTCCTTCGGTAATCCTCATAGAACTCTAGCCCAATGGTTGCCATTAATTTGATTCTGAATTGATTTTAGAATGTATTTTAATTAATTGACTGTGTGATTTTATGTATACTGTGCTATTTTTACTTGTTCTTAGCCGCTCTGAGCTCGGCTTTGGCTGGGGAAGGTGGAATATAAATAAATAAATAAATAAATAAATAAATAAATTATTATTATTATTATTATGCAAGTCATGAATCCTTGCGCTAACACAATTTACACAGCAGTGCATTTGATTCAACCCATAATCCACAAGTTTATTTCACACACACACACACACACACACACACACACACAATGTATATACGGCCTGGGTCCAGTATACCTGAAGGAGCGTCTCCACCCCCATCATTCTGCCTGGACACTGAGGTCCAGCACTGAGTGCCTTCTGGTGGTTCCCTCACTGTGAGAAGCCAAGTTACAGGGAACCAGGCAGAGGGCCTTCTCGGTGGTGGCGCCGACCCTGTGGAATGCCCTCCCACCAGATCTCAAAGAGAACAACAACTACCAGACTTTTAGAAGACACCTGAAGGCAGCCCTGTTTAGGGAAGCTTTTAATGTTTGATGCATTACTGTATTTTAAAATTTTGTTGGAAGCCACCCAGAGTGGCTGGGGAAGCCCAGCCAGATGGGTGGGGTATAAATAATGAATTATTATAATATTATTATTATGCTCCGGGGCATTGCGTGAGTCGTGTGCACCCAGCACGCCGAGGGGTTGGGGCTGATGAAGCTCGTTTCTCCATGCTGCATATAGACACTCATATCTGTGACTGACATTGCCACAGCCTCGATATCTTGGCCAAATATGGGTCGTGATTTGAAGGAACAAATTGGAGAAGAGGAGACTGTGAGCCATCTTCAAATATCTGAAGAGCTGTCACATACCGGTAGCTTCTTTCCTGCTGCTCCAGAGCGTGGAAACCAATCAAAGAGTTCAAGTTACAAGAAAGGCGATTCCGACTAAACAATAGGAATATTCTTTCTGATTGTAAGAGATGATTGACAGTGGAGCGGTCTCCCTCTGGAGGTGGTTGGACTCTCCTTACTTGGAGCTTTCTAAGCAGAGGTTGGGTGGCCGTCTGTCAGGGATGCTTTAGCTGAGATTCCTGTATTGCAGGGAATTGCGCTCGATGACCTTTGGGGTCCCTTCCAACTGTACAATTCTATGATTTTACTGGTGGGTACATTGGCACTCACAGATATCACGCTGGCGACCCTTGCGCTAGCATGGCAATTAAGAATAACACACGTAAGTAGAATCTGTGCATAGAGGATAATCAAAGGAGAAATCATATGATAAGGCCTGTCAGTTCATGTACCATTTTGTACCATATCTCCTTATTCAAAAAGTGAATAAGCAGTGGGCTATTTTTAAGGAATGCATCGAAATTTATGTGGAAAAAGTAGAATTTCTGACAGATACTGCGTGAATCCAGAAAATGATTAGAGTGAAAGGAGAGTAAAGAGAAAAGAAGAGATTAAAGAAATAATGAAATGCGTTTAAGCTAGTTGGAAAAATAAAGTAGCGTAACAAGAACAGCTGGAAGTCAAGTCACTTGGTGGGTGTCCGTGTGGGGTAGGTGTGTAGGTATGTTGATATGTATAGTACAGGTAGATATTATATCGAGTAATGTAGGTATTACCTTGAGAGACATCACCTTGTAGAGACTTCACCTTGCCAACAAAGGTCCGTATAGTAAAAGCTATGGTTTTCCCAGTAGTGATGTATGGAAGTGAGAGCTGGACCATAAAGTAGGCTGATTGCTGAAGAATGGATGCTTTTGAATTATGGTGCTGGAGGAGACTCTTGAGAGTCCTATGGACTGCAAGAAGATCCAACCTCTCCATTCTGAAGGAAATCAGCCCTGAGTGCTCACTGGAAGGACAGATCCTGAAGCTGAGGCTCCAACACTTTGGCCACTTCATGAGAAGAGAAGACTCCCTGGAAAAGACCCTGATGTTAGGAAAGATGGAGGGCACAAGGAGAAGGGGATGACAGAGGACGAGATGGTTGGATAGTGTTCTCGAAGCTACTAGCATGAGTTTGACCAAACTGCGGGAGGCAGTGGAAGACAGGAGTGCCTGGCGTACTCTGGTCCAGGGAATCACGAAGAGTCAGACACAACTAAATGACTAAACAACAACAACAACACAATGTAGGTATGTTTTATGTTATGAAAATTAGGTAGTGTGTTGTGTACGTGTATTGTGCTAATGTATATGTATGTGTTTTATATGTTAATAAAAAGAAAAGAAAAGAAAAAGAAAAGAAAAAAGAAAGCCTGCCAGTTCCTAACACTTCATGCCAACTTTCGAAACTGTGAAGAGCAACACAACTGTGGTCTCTTTTGCCTGCTGGGATCAGCAGCTCGCCTCCACGCAGAAGATGCCCTGGTCTGTCCACATGCTGCCTTTCTAACTTTATTGTCCTAATAGCTGCAACACTGCAGACATGCAGACTTTTCCTACTCTTCCTGATGCCTAAAGATAAAGAGGGTGCCAGCTGAGCCTCCTTGCATCTCCCAAGTGTGGAGGCACCACCGAAAAGGCCAGTTCTCCTGTTACCCCCTCCTGGCACTCCCACAGAGGGGAGCATACAGAGAAGGGCTTTAGATGGCAGTCGCAGGGTCCCTGTAGTCTCTCACTAGGCCATGGCTCACTAACCTGGTGCCCTCCAAGTATGACATCCATCAGCCCCAGCCAGCTGCTGGGAGTCAGATATTTGAAGATAATTATCCTATCTCCTCTCAGTCTTTTCTTTTCCTGGCTGAACATACTCCACTCCTTCAACCACTCCTCATCAGGCTTGGTTTCCAGACCCTTGATCCTCTTGGTTGCTCGCCTAGTATCCTGATCAAAGAGAGTGTGGCAAAGAACTCACATGGTGGAACTTCATGATGTTTGCAAACACACCAGTAAATGAGAGATCTGTCCCAAACGTTCACGCCAATTTGTGTAACAAACAATTCTTTTTATTTGCTTCTTGCTATCATACAATGCTGTAAGAGAATAGATAGGTTCATATGGTGGTTTCTCCAGGAACAAAGTTAATACAGTTGATTAGGCATGAATAATTTATGTTGCTCTAGCAACAGGTTCTGAAATTCTGTTGCTCTGACACCAGGTTCTGAAATGCTGGGAAAGAACAGTTAAGAACGTTTAAAAAATAATAATAATGAAAAATATATTTGAAAACGATTTCTAACCCAATGGACATACAGAGCAGGGTAAAACTCTCCAGGGAAAAGGCTTGTTGAAAAAAGAATGTATTCAACAGGACTGGGAAAGGCACTAGGGAGGGAGTTTCAAAAGGAAGATGGCACTGTTCCCACGTTGTACAAAATGGACCTCATGAGACGGTATCTGCAGGAATTGCTCTCTGGCAGAGGAAAATGACAGACTGCGATATAAGAGATATAAGCAGTGAGATGATCTCCTACGTATCTCAGCTACTTAGGGCTTAGGGCAGGCTTCCTCAAAGTTGGCCCTCCAGATGTTTTTGGCCTACAACTCCCATGATCCCTAGCTAGAAGGACCAGTGGTCAGGGATGATGGGAACTGTAGTCTCAAAACATCAGGAGGGCCAACTTTGAGGAAGCCTGGCTTAGGGCCACCAACTTGAAAGGTAGACAATTTCTAGGCTGGTCTGTCCACCGGCTCCTGTCCCTAGGTGCTCACAGGTGTGTTTCTCAGGTTCCCCTTGCCATGTCCTTTTTTGAGGAAGAGGTATAAGAGGAAAGGAGCAAAAACAAGGAGTTTGCTGGCCAGAATAAGTCCGATACAGAGACCGAAGGGGGACAGCTGAAAAGGACCTGCAAGGGAGAAAACAGGAGATTTAACACCAAGCACAAGAGCCTGTCCGAAGATGCTGGCAAGGTAATCTTCAGAGAACTTACCATAGAAAGGCAGTAAAAAGCAAGCTGCTGATATTAACACTTCACTGTGATTGGAGAGTGTTGGGTGAGATGCTAGCCCTGAATTGGACGCCCGAGCTATCAATCCAGCTCCACACTTTCTAGTGTTCTCCTTATATGGTGTCATTCTGCAAGACTTTGGTGGCAGGCTGTCTGGCTTTCTTAGAGAGTGTTTTGAGCCCCAGATTGGTCTGAACTGCCCTGGATTGACCCATCTGCTTCAGATCAATCCAGAAATGCACTGAACTGAGGCCAGCATCAAAATGTCACCTTGAACTCTGATAATGACTCCTGCTTTCCTGGATGGGGGTTAGAGTTGGGTATGTGAATGTGTAGAGAAAGTATTATATTTTACAAAGGCTAATTTGTTGCTCCACAAACATTTGCCTCAGGCCCCTCCTGCCAATGGCATGTGGCCCTCATAAAGTTTCCTGGAAACCAATTCCACCAAGGGCACCCCAAACATTTTTGGTTCCAAGGCCAGATTTGGAAAGCTAAGAATGTGTGCTGCAGGCAACAAAAGAATCTCAACGCATTTCACAAAAGAAAAACTGGTGGTGCTCAGGACTGCCCTCTAAAATGAGAAGAGGCAAGTGAGTCTTATTGGGCATCAAGGTGGGCATAGCATGAAGCCCTATGTAGGGATCCTTTGATCTATTCCAAGCAGGAAGCACCTTTGGCCCTCCAAACATTGCTGAATTTCAACTCCCATCACCCCCCACCATCAGTCATGTTCACAGGGGCTGATGGGAGCTGTAGTTCAGCAAGCTCTGGAGGACCAACCAGCGCCCATATCTGGTCTACATTAACTAGCAGGGCCTCTCCAGGGTCTTGGGCAGAAGCCTTTTTCCTGGGAACTATTGCATGGAACAAAGGGACGTGGGTGGCGCTGTGGTTTAAACCACGGAGCCTAGGACTTGTCGATCAGAAGGTCGGCGGTTCGAATCCCTGCGATGGGGGGGAGCTCCTGTTGCTCGGTCCCTGCTCCTGCCAACCTAGCAGTTCGAAAGCACGTCAAAGTGCAAGTAGATAAATAGGTACCACTCCAGCGGGAAGGTAAACTGCGTTTCCGTGCGTTGCTCTGGTTCGCCAGAAGCGGCTTAGTCATGCTGGCCACCTGACCCAGAAGCTGTACGCCGGCTCCCTCGGCCAATAAAGCGAGATGAGCACCGCAACCCCAGAGTCGGTCACAACTGGACCTAATGGTCAGGGGTCCCTTTACCTTACTGCATGGAACATGGTTGCTCTTCCGATGAGCTGTAGATCCTCACCTTTAGGTGTGAAGTGGTCTGAAGATAAGAAGACCAGCACACAGACAGACATACGTGTTGACAAAAAAGCAAACATGGATTGAGGGGTGGGGGCAAAAACCACGAAAATATGGTGTCAGGACCCACATTTACCTGGCTCCACACTGACACTTTCACTTCCTTCAGTCAGCACCCTGATGTTCAGCACTGATGTTTCAGTCGCTACAGGCTGAGAGTTTTGCGTAACCAGGCAAGTAAATGCAGACTGGTTCCTTTCTTCCGTGGCATTCAGCTTCAGGGAGCTCCTGAGGGTGAATGTCCCATCCCCGTTCTGCGCCATGGGCTCAGCCGTTCCTGTTTCACTCAGGCTGCTGTTCAGAGTCAAGGCCAAGGTTGTGTCTTCTGGGTAAAACCCTTCTGCGCTGCAGCTGAAGGTCACCGATTCGTTCAGCGGGACGGGGTTGGCTGGGTTGGCTTCCAGCTTCACTCTGGGCGGAACTGTGTGGACAAAGGCAAAGAAATCTGCATGAGGACCATGCTGTTCCTGAGAGGGAATAGCTCCTGGAATTTCAAATGTGCTGGAATTGCATTCCTCCTGACAGAGGTATATAAGATTATGCACAGGGTGGAAAAAATGTAGGATTGGGCTTCTCATGCCTGCTACACAGCTTAAGCAAATGTGGCCTCAGCCCCTCCTTGAGATCAAGACCCTTAGACATGGGCGTAGCCAGGATTTTTGTTAGGGGGGCAGAACCTCAGTTAGCTATATATTTTTATTTATTTTTATTTAGGGGGCAGCTGCCCTTCCCTGCCCCCCTTGGCTATGCCCATGCCTCTAGAGGACTTGGACATTGAAATATACTCGGAGTCAAGAGTGGATTTCATACTCTTTACTCAGCTCGTAGTGGTGAGGAGGAATGGAAGTTCCCCCAGAATGTCTGCTTTATAGACATAATTTACACAATGGGCCGCATGTGATTGGCTAATTCCGGGATTCTCCTGTAGGCCAATCAGGTTGCAGATTCACTTCCACCTGGAGCTGGATTGGGTGGCTCCTGTGGACCAATCAGACTGCTGCATTCTGGATCCTATTGTTCTAGGGCCAATCAGACTGCTGCATTTTGGATCCTATTCAACTCAGTACCTAACTGAGCTGTGCTGGCTGGGGCAGATGGGAATTATAGTTCAAAATGTCTGGAAGATACCAGGTTGGCAAATGGGTGATCTATGGAGGCCATTAAGATATCAATATCAGGTGGTCTTGGTTGGATGCTACTGTCCATATCCACAGTGGAGTCTGGGCAGGCATCAGTCAAACATCTAATCTCCTTCAGAATTGGTGTTTGCCTGAGCCTTGGCCTCTGTCTTAGTAGCAGGAATCGCATTTCCCTTCAGTGAACATATCTAAGGACCAAAGTGGATGCTGCATACATAACAATGGCTCTTTTTTCTTAGTCCTTTGTGAGGAGCGATTGAGAGTGAAGAAGCAGCATAGTGGGGGCAGAAGGGGCACCTGACCCCTTGCCCTGCCACTTGACTTTGTGGGATGTAATCCACTGGGAGCAGTCAAGTACAACATTCCTTGTTTTGCTAGAGTGGACATGCAAGGGAATGTTTGGTCCAGCCAGTCGAAACTTCCTGTTCCTCCTGGCTGGAGCATCCTTCCTCTTGCAGGTGACTAGTGGGTGGGCGTGACCTTTCCAGACCAGGTAAAAGGCCAAGGCGTGCTGCCACTCTCCCTCTTTTCCATCTTCCTTTCGTCCTGAGAACTTCCTGGAATGAACTGCTGGACTGCTAGTCTGCAGTCACTAGGTAAATCTCCCTTATGGGGTAAACCTGTTAGTATAAGTTTGTAACTTTAAGCCTTAAGCCTGCCTTCAGGGATCACACTGTGCTGTGCCTGATCGTGAGTAAACTTTCTTTTTATTGCTTATCAATAAGACTGTGGTGTCTTTATTCTTTTAGGAGGGATTCAAGGGGTCTTACCAGGAATGTATTAGAAGACATTTCAATCTGGACAAGCCAGATTGAATTGCGTATTGTCTTAAGAAACTCACACGAGTTTGCATCTAGTTTTCTGCCGTGTAAAGGGAAATGCACTCTGTTAAGTAAAGGAACTTGCTAATGCAAGTTAGGAAGGATATTAATAAACAATATATCCTCTCCTGCCACCCTGAACATTTCCACAGACTTTTCCCATTTCCCCCCGTGCAATGAAGCTTCTCCAACAAGGGGACTAATAAGGGCCTGCGTGTAATGTGTCACTTGACCCAAAATTCCCACCTATACTTTAGAGAAAAGGTTCATCTGTGCATAATGAAGACATGGAGAATGTTCTTTGCCAATAATGCACATTGAGTTCCCCAAGTCTCCTGGCCAATCACTCCAGTCAACTCACTGGGATCAAGCAAGAATTATTGGCAAGCCAGGTGAACTGGTTTATAATTACAGAAATCCCCCAAGTTAGGCATGAATTGTCAGTCTTACCAAGAAGTGTCAGGGAAATATTGTGGTTCAGTACTCAATACTCTGTGGATTCAGCTTGGACAGCCAATGAAATCCACACTCCAGAGGTCAGCAAAACAGGACATTTACTTAGGTGTTGCAAGGCCAGTGTGACACAACAACCATCAAGGAGTGAGGGCTAGCACACAGGATATGAAAATGGCACAAACATTTATACACTTACAAGCAAGAGGAAGCAAACAAGCATATCCACATATGGCAATACTTCCTTCTGCTAGCTTCTGCTGGTTCAATCTTCCCCTACAACAGTTCCTAATAACCAGGTCTGGCTATCGCCTTCCTTTGTCCTTCTCTCATAGTTTCCTTGCAAACACAGCCATCAGATTCCAGCCTCCACTCGCTCAGCCCTTCTCACACGTATTTCAATTTTCACTCCATAGTTCCTGTAGTTTCAGTAATTTCTCTGACGGAAGGAAAGCAAATCAAGCCACACAGTCCAGATGAGAAGCAGGATCTGAGCCTTCGTGCTATCCCATTTTCATACCAAATCTTGCTCAAAGTCCTAGTAGACTGTTCCTGATTCTTATAGAGTATAGTGGTACCTCGGGTTAAGTACTTAATTCGTTCCAGAGGTCCGTACTTAACCTGAAACTGTTCTTAACCTGAAGCACCACTTTAGCTAATGGGACCTCCTGCTGCTGCCGCGCCGCCAGAGCACGATTTCTGTTCTCATCCTGAAGCAAAGTTCTTAACCTGAAGCACTATTTCTAGGTTAGCAGAGTGTGTAACCTGAAGCGTATGTAACCCGAGGTACCACTGTACAAGGATTACCTTGTTGGATCAACCTGACTCTAGCCAGATACTCTTGGGAAGCTAGAAAATGCATAATGGAGATAGATTTATGTATTGAATTTATACTCTACCCTTCCTCCCAATGGACCCTGGAGCACCAACCTGCTCATCTCTCGTTCCCTCTGGCATCCAAGACCCACAGCTTCTTGCCCTTCCTTGCAATGATCTGCCACCCGACAGCCAGACCCCCACCAGTCTCTGTACCTCGTAGGATATCTCCAAGTTTGAAAAACTCCCGCAGGGGACTCCGCAAGGTCTCGTGTTCAATCTGGCAGATGAGCTGGGACTTCACATCGTCTCTTGTGAGTGGCACCTGTGCGCTGCTCAGCACTTGGTAGGAGATGCTGACTCCTTCTGGCAGAACGGTGGGCTCTGGGGACACGATCCTGGTGTTGTCCTTCAGCCAAGTGACTTTGATGGCTCGGGGGGAGAATCCATCCGACGTGCAGCTGAAAGTCGCCGAGGTCCCAGATAACACTCTGCTCGCGGGACCCTTGATGGATGGCTGGGATGGCGTGGCTGCGGGGGAAAAGCGTGACATCACCTGTCATTCCCTGCGGGATACGGCCCACCCCAATCCAATGGGAAATCCTTTGGGGTGCCAGGGGGCCATTTTGGAATTCTGAGATTGTGCTGTGGGCACCAGTCACAAAATGGCTGCCTGGGTGCAGGGAGGGAAGGAGGCACAACACAGAATGTCTGCCATATCTAAAAGCAGAAAAAGAGGGAAGACCACAAAATGATGTGGGCATAGAGTTGGAAGGGACCTCGAGGGTCATCTAGTCCAACCCCCTGCAATGCAGGAATATGAGCTGTCCCCTATAGGAAGTGAACCTGCAACCTTGGCATTATCAGCACCCTGCTCCAACCAGCTGAGCTGTCCAGGGTGACAATGGTTCTATCAATAGTAAAAAAGGTCCTTTCATTGGCCACCACTGTGCTTCATCAGAGAGAGATGCTCTTTGCCCCTCTCCCTCTTCCCTCAAATGCCCAAATTATTAACAGATCAATTAGGAAATCAGACCAGGCTGGGGGGTGGAGTCTTTATTCCCACGGAGAGCAGGAGTCCTGAGCTCAGGACTTGCTAGAGGGGAAACATGACTACCTGGCCCCTGGGACTCCCTCAGGCCACACCCCTTCTTCCCAGGCCATGCCCTCATTGGTCCTGATTTGCTGGCCTGGTAAAATTTCACATTGGTCGCTCTCCCACTTTTTGACTCTATCCCATCCCCTGGCATGACCAATTCAGCCAGCTAGCCCTGGGGGTTATCTAATTGATTTTTGAACTTTATTGTTATTCATGTTTTTATACTGTATTTTATGCTGTTTTTATAATTAAGTGTTTTAAAACTGTTTTAAATTTGTTGTTAGCTGCCCCGAGCCCGGTTTTTGAACCGGGAAGGGCGGGGTATAAATAAAAATTATTATTATTATTATTATTATTATTATTATTATTATTATTATTATGTGCCCCTTTGAAATTGACCAGTAGGGAATAGAGTCCTTAGGATGAAAAAGGTTGTCATCTCCCTCCCTCCCCCACTCGCCCCACAACAGGCTCTCCACTGGTTAAATTTACGTTGCACGCAGATGGTTATAAGTGTAGATTTTCAAAGAATGAAAAGCAGCTTTGGGACCCTTGGGGAAGGGGAAGGAAATAGATTTTTGTGCAGAAAACCCCCAGCAGGGCAGGAGTGATGTGCCCTTTCTCCTCTCATCACTGCTTCACTCAAACATGCCACCCACCAAGCCTATTTTTCACTTTTTAAAAAGGTCCGAGCCTCATTAGATGCCTTTGCTTTTCTACATAATGTGGAGCTTCTGGGGCGAGAGGGGCAGATAGTCCTCCTCGGAAACAAGGAGAAATTGAGGGATACTTACCAATCACAGAAACCTCAGTGCCCGCTCCCGATTTCAATTCTGTTTCTTGGGATCCTGCCCTGTACTTGACACAGTAATAGGTCCCGGCATCCTCAGGTCGGATGTTGCTGATGCGGATGCTGAAGTCTGTTTCTGATGTAGGGTCAATCCTGGTCACACGGGAAGGATATTGTCCTCTTTCACTGTAAATGGACTGTTTTCTGTCCGACCCCTTGTGCCATTTCACGCCTCCTGGTGGACCAGTTCCATGGACTGTACACGTCAGAGTGAGGCTCTCTCCTGAGGACACAGACAAGGGTCCTGGGGGCTGCAGAACTTCCAAATCTTGGCCTTTGGCACCTGCAGCAAAATGAGTAGCACGTAACCTCCTACATTTCTCTGATGAACAGAGGGACTTCATATTCCTTAATAATGATTTTGCTATTTATACCCCACCCAACTGACTGAGTTGCCCCAGACACTCTGGGCAGCTTCCAACATATATAAAAACATAATAAAACATTAAACATAAAAAAATACCTTCCCCATACAGGCCTTCCTTCAGACAGCTCGGGGGTTGGAGAACTCCATCGCCTCCAACATTTATCCAATGGAAATAGGGACGTCTTAAGGAAAAGCGGATGGGACGCGGGTGGCGCTGTGGGTTAAACCACAGAGCCTAGGTCTTGCAGATCAGAAGATTGGTGGTTCGAATCCCCACGACAAGGTGAGCTCCTGTTGCTCAGTCCCAGCTCCTGCCAACCTAGCAGTTCGAAAGCACTTCAAAGTGCAAGTAGATAAATAGGTACTGCTCCAGCGGGAAGGTAAATGGCATTTCCGTTCGCTGCTCTGGTTCGCCAGAAGTGGCTTAGTCATGCTGGCCACATGACCCGGGAGCTGTACGCCGGCTCCCTCGGCCAGTAAAGCAAGATGAGTGCCACAACCCCAGAGTCGGTCATGACTGAACCTAATGGTCAGGGGTCCCTTTACCTTTAAGGAAAAGCGGGGCATTCTGTGATCAAATTAGAAACCAAGATGGCTTCTGTAAATGCGGGACTGTCCTTGGGAAACAGGGACACTTGGAGGGTCTGATAACAGCATCTTCTTCTTTTTCTCCAGACTTTGGGTTGTATTAAACATTGTTTGTGTGTGAGTAAAACAGTACCGGATTGAACCCTGTGGAGGCCCCTAGGCAGTCAAAAAATTTTTTTTTGGGGGGGAGGGCTCAGAAATTATCTCCTAATAATACTTGATTGTAATTTTCTTTCAAGATCAAATCAATATTGTTTGATCCCTTGTCATGGGGCCCCTAAAAGATGTGGGGCCCATAGGTCAGTTCCTGGCTATTTGGAGTTGAACTGTCTTTCACCCATGGGAAATGGAGGTAGCGAGAGATTTTACTTTCTTGGGCTCCATGATCACTGCAGATGGTGACAGCAGCCAGGAAATTAAAAGACGCCTGCTTCTAGGGAGAAAAGCAATGACAAACCTAGACAGCATCTTAAAAAGCAGAGACTTCACCTTGCCGACACAGGTCTGTATAGTTAAAGCCATGGTTATCCCAGTATGTATGGAAGTGAAAGCTGGACCATAAAGAAGGCTGATTGCCGAAGAATTGATGCTTTTGAATTATGGTGCTGGAGGAGACTCTTGAGGGTCCCATGGACTGCAAGAAGATCAAACCTCTCCATTCTTAAGGAAATCAGCCCTGAGCGCTCACTGGAAGGACAGATCCTGAAGCTGAGGCTCCAATACTTTGGCCACCTCATGAGAAGAGAAGACTCCCTGGAAAAGACCCTGATGTTGGGAAAGATGGAGGGCACAAGGAGAAGGGGATGACAGAGGACGAGATGGTTGGACAGTGTTCTCGAAGCTACAAACATGAGTCTGACCAAACTGCGGGAGGCAGTGGAAGACAGGAGTGCCTGGTGTGCTCTGGTCCAGGGGGTCACAAAGAGTTGGACACGACTAAACAACAACAACAACAACAACAACAACAAGATAGATAGATAGATAGATAGATAGATAGATAGATTCTTTATTGTCATTACACAAGTGCAACATTGCACAAGTGCAACGAAATTGGATGCCATCCTTAAAAACAACAAAAGCAAAACAACAACAACAACCAAACAAACCACCTTCCAACCACACCCACACCCACACCATTGTTCTGGGTCCCTCCTGTGTGTGGTGAGTGAGCATCCTGTTGCAACAGTTAATAAAGATCAGGCTTACTAGCTGCATTGCTTCTCAATATACTCCAGTTGGCCTCTGTTATTTTCTCCCACCGATAGGGAACCCACTTAAGGACTCTATATGGGCTCTTGGATACCCCATAAGGGGAAAGAAGCAGTTTTTTCTTATGTAAACATGAAATCTGTTCACAGAGAATAATTGAGGGATAATTGGGGTGGGGAATGGTTTCCACTCTAACCACAGTCCTCTAACCTGAATATTTTGTTTGAAAAGCTACAAAGCCGTGATTTAAAAAAGAAGAACAAAGACAAATCTTGCCTCGTGTTTTATTACTTTATTACATTGAAAGCAGGAATGGGGAACCTGTGGGGAAGATCTGAAAATGGGGCGTTCACTGTTGCAAAATTGGGGAAGCATTGCAATTCATCTTCAGAAACAACAGAATCAATGTCCTACGAGAGAACTTGCTAAGACCTGACTTTTCAATGAAATATACAAGTTCAATATAATGCAAACTCTGGAGACTTTGAGATATGCTTATGAAAACTGAAAGGACTGGTTCCTCCAAATTTGCCACCTTTGGTCATGTCCACCACAAGTGCCTATAGCATTATTCTATTATTATTATTATTACTACTACTACTTCACAAAAGTTACTCAAAGCTACTTACAAGCACTATCTAAACACTAAAGCCAATTGCAAGAAACACAAGCATTAAAAATCTAGAAAACACATCTCTACAAATGCAAGTTGGGTGTAACAGATCCGGCAGCACTAAAAAAGGCCACAAGTACTTAAAACCTTCTATTTCAAGGCCAAAAAGCTCAGGTAAAAAGGGAGAGCACTCCACAAATGTGGAGCCACCACTGAAAAGGCCCCTTATAACACAGGCACTCCCGTAATAGAGGCACACAGAGAAGGACCTCAGCTGACAGCCACAAGTTCCCTATCTTTTCTTGCTACACCGAGGCTCACCAACCTGGTGCCCTCCACAGCCAACTCCCAAAAATATTGGGGGCACCAGAGTGGCAATTTCTGGAAAGTTGTAGGTCATACTAGACTTCACCATACCTAGAAATCTGTGCTAGCCTGCAAGTTCAATGTCTACCTTTAAACACTCACCGAACATTTGCAGGAGAAGGAGCAGCAGCAGAAATGAGTGAGGAGATGCAGAGAAGGAGCGCAAAGCAGCCATCGGGGTGACAGAAAGGAAACCCTTCTGTGCTGTGTCTGAGCTCAACCTTTTTACATCAGATATTGCCTCCGCAGAAGGGAAGAGGAAATGGTTGCCTCATCTAGTTCCCAGCAATCCTGTTTAGATTATTTAAAAGCCCCGAAAATTGCACAAGAGCGGAAGTTGCAGGTCACAGAATCACAGAACTGCGGAGTTGAAAGGGACCCCGCGGTTCATCTAGTCCAGGGGACAGCAACCTTTTTCAGCTGTGGGCTGGTCCACTGTCCCTCAGACCATGTGATGGGCCAGACTATTATTTTTTTTTTGGGGGGGGGGGGAATGAATGAATTACTATGCCCCACAAATAACCCAGAGATGCATTTTAAATAAAATCACCCATTCTACTCATGTAAAAACACCAGGCAGGCCCCATAAATAACCCAGAGATGAATTTTAAATGAAAGGACACATTCTACCATAGCTGTCAATTACAGATTTGAAAATAAAGGACCAGCAGCCTTGAAAATAAGGAACCAGCAGCCAAAATAAGGGATTTCAGTCAACCAGTTAAAAGGGACCAGATAATTTGGGAGAGCAGCGCCGGTTTTTAGCCCTTCGTTTCCAGAGGTTGCTGCTCAAGACACCAGCCGATGAAACACTGCAATTAAATAACTACAAGCAGCAACCACTTTTCACGCAAAACAAAGTCCAGGATACGAAGATGCTGCTGCAGTTCTGTATCTTTTCTCTCATGCTCCATCTGCAGCTCTCAGTTCCATCAGGTGGGGCGGGGCGGGGCGGGGAATAGCGCCCTAAGTAAACCAGCAGATCAGACCATCTATGCTAGTCTACCACTACAAATCTATGGGAGAAGCGCTTGCGGTCCTTCCCTGGTAGCCCTTGGAAACCTGCCTGCGCCTCCGCCTCCTCCTCTTCCTCCTCTCTCTGAACTGCTTTCTCTATGGTTGCCCTCGCTCTCCTCTCAAGGCTCCTCATCAATTCATAGACCATGCCAGGCTGCCCATCTCATTTGGGTCCTTCGGCGGCGCAGCTGCAGTACAGCCTAGCGAGCACGGTGGCGTAGGGCAGAGGCGAGGCCCCAGGCAGAGACACTCAGTTCGGCGGGCACGAGGAGGAAGGCGGCGGAAGGGCCCGAGGCTCCCGCCAGTCCTGGCAGGGAGGGGTTCCCGGGGGCCGAGGCTGGTGAGAGGAGGCCAGAGGGGGGCAGGCCGGGCAGCCAAGCAACACAGTTGGAGCCTCCCTCCTCCCTGATTGGCAGGAAGGGAGGGAGAGGAGCTGCTTCCTTTGAAACCCGGGAAATTTAAGGGACATCCATCAATAAGGGACAGCAGCAGGACATGGCGCTGGGATAAGGGACTGTCCCTCCAAATAAGGGACGCTTGACAGCTATGCATTCTACTCATGTAAAAACTGTTAGGATATAGTTCCGTTCCACCTTAAAAGGGTACAGGCATGACTGTTGTGTGTCACATGCTTGTTTACTTCCAGCACTTGCTGGGAACTTCCGCTTGTATATTGCTTTTGCTTTTAGCTGCTGTTTTGCTGGACACGAAGGGAAGCAGACATGTTTTTTCCTTTGTTCCTGAACTATGCTAAAGAAATGTTGCAAATATGCTTACATATTTCTCTGTCCGTCACTTCTGCTGCGAGAAGATCTACTGTATTTTTCGGCTCCATAAGACGCAGCTGACCATAACACGCACCTAGTTTTTAGAGGAGGAGAACAAGAAAAAAAATATTCTGAACAAAACAATGGATGTATGATTTTTGTGGCTCATGCTGTGGCCACAGACATGTGATCTGATGGTGAATTTGGGGTGACCCAATGCAAAAATCCTGAGGACCCATGTGGATCTGTGCTTTATAACCATGTTTTTGCACCATTGCGGGCCCACGCAACAGTGGGTGCGTTATTCTTTAGGTGCAGGTTGTAGCCATGGACATGCTATGTGATTCTGATGGTGAATTTGGGATGACTCAATGTAAAAATCCTGAGGATCCATGGGCTTTTACCTCCCCCCCCCCCAGGCAGCCTCCGTTAGTGTCCCTTATCTCCCTCCTGATCGCTTACTGATCAGCTGCTTCCTTTCAACACTCCCTTCCCTCTTGTTTGCCTTAGTGTCTTTTCCTTAGCTGGATCAGTTTTTTGCTCCTCCTTTTCTTCTAATTTATCTCCTTATTGCTCTAGTCTTCCTGTTTCCCCCCTTTGCAAGTTTGCTGTCCTTACCTCCCCCCTCCCAGGCAGCCTCCTTTATCTCTAGCGTTCCTTATCTCTCTTCCCGATCGGCAAATGATCAGCGGCTTTGTTTCAACACCCACTTCCCTCTTTCAAAAAAAAGAGAACATGATCTGCTTTTTGCCCCTGGGCAATTCAGCTCCAGGGACCACGCATTTGCTCCATAAGACGCACAGTCAGTTCCCCTTACTTTTTAGGAAGAGAAAAGTGCGTCTTATGGAGCAAAAAATACGGTATTCACTCTGCTGATAGAGCGTGCATGGGTCTCTAAGCGTATCTGAGGCTCGTGTCGCTGATTGATGCTGTTCCAAGGGAGACTGGTGATCATCCGGCTGCCAGCCAGTGGCTGGAGCCAGCTGGAGGCCTGCCTGATGCCTCCGTCTCCCCGGAAGTATCCCAACAAAAACATGCTGATTCCCGGACTGTCCGTGGGCCGGATTGGGCCGCCTCCGGCCCCCGGGCCTTAGGTTGTCTACCCCGATCTAGTCCAACTGCCAGCAATGCAGGAATCTCAGCTAAAGCATCCATGACAGATGGCCATCCAACCTCTGCTTAAAAACCTCCAAAGAATGAGAGTCCACAACTTCCCGAGGGAGACTGATCCACTGTCAAATATCTCTTGCTGTCGTTAAGTTCTTCCTGGTGTTTAGTCAGAATCTCCTTTTGTAAATTGAAGCCACTGGTTCGAATCCTACCTTCCAGAGCAGGAGAAAACTGTCAGTTTGCATTTCTTAGTCCAGAAAGTATTGATCTGATGTGTAGAGATCTTTCCTATTCTAATTAATTCAAGAGGGCTCTGGAAGCTTCTGGAAGCTTCTCTGTGTGAAAGGAAGAAGCAGAAGGTTCCTGATGTTTGGGTTGTTCCTTCGGAGAAGCTGAGTATAGCTGGTGTAAACTGATTCTGTTATCTGTTCTGTCAAGGTCATGCTGACTATAATAAGAGGCCAGAAGGAGCCTAGGTTTCACTTTCTCTTTCTATCTCTTTTACTCCTGGTGTGGTATTCTGTATACAGTGGTACCTCTGGATACAAACCGGATCCGTTCCAGAGCCCCATTCGCATCCTGAAGCGAACGCAACTCGCATCTGCGCGTGTGCGGGTCGTGTTTCGCCGCTTCCCGCGCATGCGCCTGATGTCATTTTCTCCGTCTGCACATGTGCAAGCTGTGAAACCCGGAAGTAACGCATTCCGTTACTTCCGGGTCACTGCGGAGCGCAACCCGAAAGCGCTCAACCTGAAGCAACTTCAACCTGAGTTATGACTGTATAGTGTTAAGTTTTAGTCTTATTATAATTCATTACAGTGGTACCTCGGGTTAAGAACTTAATTCGTTCTTGAGGTCCGTTCTTAACCTGAAACTTTTCTTAACCTGAAGCACCACTTTAGCTAATGGGGCCTCCCACTGCCGCTGCGCCGCTGGAGCACAATTTCTGTTCTCATCCTGAAGCAAAGTTCTTAACCCGAGGTACTATTTCTGGGTTAGTGGAGTCTGTAACCTGAAGCGTCTGTAACCTGAGGTACCACTGTATAAGTTTAAGTTAGGTCTGCTGCAACTGGATTTCTTATGGACAGTGCCAATTCTGAATGTATTGGATTTGTGACCATTTTGCTCATTTGCCTTCAGTAGCAGCAAAGCTCTGCTGGACGAAATATTAATTGCTTCTGGTCTGTTTTGGGGGGAATCCTGCAACGTGTTGTAGTTGTTACTCTGCTAATTATACATTGGAATCTACGCTGGATCAATATTGAGTAGAATTTCAATGACAAAAACCAGCTTGCGCCATCTTCCATGTGACAGCCCTTTAGATGATAGCTATCTTCAATCGTATCTCCTCTCAGTCTCCTCTTTTCCAGGCTAAACATACCCAACTCCTTCAACCGTTCCTCATAAGGCTTGGTTTCCCTTGGTCATTGTGTTGTGCACCTTTGGATTTAAGAGCCACTGAGCATCTCTATCTGAGAGCTCAGTGAAGATGGTGATCTTCAACGAAAGAGGTGAATGCCATGCTAGGGATCATTAGGAAAGGGATAGAAAACAACAGTACCAATATCTTAATGACGTTGCAGAAAATCTATGGTGACACCGTGCTAGGGATGGAAAATAAAACTGCCAATATTGTCATGCCGTTGTACAAATCTATGATGGCATAATCAAGTCATGGTCTCGAAGACAGCAGGGCATTTATTGTTTGTTTGTACAGCGGTACCTCGGGTTAAGTACTTAATTCGTTCCTGAGGTCCATTCTTAACCTGAAACTGTTCTTAACCTGAAGCACCACTTTAGCTAATGGGGCCTATCGTTGCCACCGTGCCACCAGAGCACAGTTTCTGTTCTCATCCTGAAGCAAAGTTCTTAACCCAAGGTACTATTTCTGGGTTAGCGGAGTCTGTAACCTGAAGCGTATGTAACCTGAAGCGCATGTAACCCGAGGTACCACTGTATTTAAAATTTCTATCCTGCACTTCTTCCCAACTAAGCCCAGAGTGGCAAACAGTAGATTTTTTTTTAAAAAAAAGTAAAATCAACTTTAAAACATTGGAGGGAAATTGAGAACATCTAAAAGCAACCACACACCTTCACATTATTAATATCGCTTTTGCCATGACTCATATCTATTGGCCATCAAATGTCCAGGTAAAATGGAATGTTATTACATTTCTCCTGAATAAGAGAGATTTACCTCACAAGGAGTTCTTTCTGCACATGGATACCAAGTCCGAAAAGGCCCTTTCCCAGGTCAGCACTAACCATGCAGTATGAACTGTTAGCATGAAACATTTTAAAGAATTAACAATTAAAATAAATGAATAAACAATAGGGGGTTTGGAGCACTGATAAGGGAAATGGAAAATACAGTGGTACTTCAGGTTAAGAACTTAATTCGTTCCAGAGGTCTGTTCTTAACCTGAAACTGTTCTCAACCTGAAGCACCACTTTAGCTAATGGGGCTCCCGCTGCCGCCGCGCCGCCGCCATGCGATTTCTGTTCTCATCCTGAAGCAAAGTTCTTAACCCGAGGTAATATTTCTGGGTTAGCGGAGTCTGTAACCTGAAGCGTATGTAACCTGAAGCGTATGTAACCTGAGGTACCACTGTAATAATAATACAGTTGTGCTGGCGCGACAGAGGCAACAGGGATAGCTACAGGCACATGTGGTCGACCCGCCCAAAGGTGGCAACTGTGGGAGAAAATTCATTTCTGAGGGATCAATACAGAGGCTCAAACCAGATTATCAGACTTTTATTGAGTAATGCATTACAGGACAGAGTTCAAAAGAGTCTGTGAGAGCATTCCATCATCTTGGCTGTTTCATCCTCTAGCCAGCTATCTCCTGCCCTTTCTGCCACCCCAACACCTCACCATCACTTCACCCAAACATAGTCCTTTCAAACACTTATTCAACCCAAGCAGTCAGTTAGGCTCCCTCTAAACTGGCCCCCTCCCCACCCCCCGGTTTAGTGGTCAGGCTGCAATCTTAACATACACAAGCATAGCCTTAATGATCATGAGATTTGTCGAATTTCTGCGTCGTGACATTTTGGAACCAGATGATGAGTCAAATAGATCACATTTCCGACCCAAACTCTGGAGGTAGCGTTATTGAATTTTCATACAAATGAAAGCCAAGAGCTGGTGAACAAACATTTAACTGGAATTGTGTTGATGGGAGCATGTGTGGCTAAGGCCACGTTCTGGAAAGACCTCAAGGGGGCTCCTGTAGCACCCTCTTCCCAGAGAACGTGGCAAATAACCCTCGTGGAGAAATAAACACAAAACCTGAAACTACCCAGAGGAATAAAACACAAGGGGCATTCACTAGAGAATGGTGGAACTTCATTATGTTTGCAAACATACCAGAAGATGATTACACTACCCGTTTGTGGGATAGTGTAACAAACAACTATATTTATTTGCTTCTTGCTATAATACAACTTGCCTCTACTGCAAGTGAATAACTAGGTTTGCATGGTGCTGTCTCCAGGAAAAGACCCCTGAAAGAGTTGATTAGGTGTTAATAATTTCTGTTGCTCCAGTATAAGGGGCACCAGCTTCTGAAATGCTGGAAAATCACAATAAAGAACACAGGGGAGAGGGGGTGGACAATGAAAATATCCCTGAAAACAGTTTCTAATCCAATGCAGATACACAACAGGATAAACATCTCCAGGGATAAGACTTGTTGAGAAAAGGAGGACTTCAGCGGGTGCAGAAATGGCACCAGAGAGGGTATCTTTATGACACATGATGGAAGGAAGTTTCAAAAGGTAGCTGGCACCATTCCCACATCGTGCAGAGTGGATTCCAAGGTATCCTGGCCCCAGCTTCATAGGTCTTTGTTCACCTTGAGATGTAGACAAGTTCTAGGAAGGTCTCCAACAGCTCCTGTCCCTCTGTTTCTCAGATTTCTCTTGCCACATTATTTTTTGAGGAAACGGTATAAGAGGAAAGGGGCGAGAACAATAAGCTTGTTGGCCAGAATAAGCCCAATAAAAAGATTGAAGGACAGCAGAGAATGATCTGCAAGGGAAAAGACAGGAAATTAACCACCAAGAAAAGCTTTGGCCCAACAGCAAGGGGAGCCTCTGTCCAAAGACTCTGGCAAGGTAATATTCAGAGAATATACAGATCAACTTGTAAGAGTCCACATATAGAAATTCATAGCTGCCTTGCTCATTTCAAAGTTCAAAAATACCCCGCATGTCATTATTCCTATTAACAGTGCATTTTTTTTAAAAAAAACAAACCCTGTAATATTCAGAGAACTTACAAAATGTTAAAGGTAGTAAGAGCAATCTGCTCGTTCATAGGGTTGCTAGACGTCTGGGTTTTCCTGGTCATATCTGGGATTCATTCTTTTAAAATAGAGTGGGGGAGGAATTTCTGGAAAAATGTCTGGGAAAACTGGGACGTGTGGCAATACCATGTCAAAAGGGAAGATTTTTTGGGGGCGAATTTCCTTAAAAATAGCTGGAAAACTTACCTTTTTAAAAAAGCTCAACAACTTGTGCACTGTGATTGGAGAGTGTTGGTTAACTGGAAGCTCCTCCCTTCCTGGTGTCCTCCTTATATGGTGTTTTTCTGCAACACTTTGGAGGCTGGCTTTTTGTGAGCCTGAGGTTAGCCTGAACTGCTTTGAATTGATCCAGCTGCTTCAGACCAATCCAAAACTACCTTGAACCAGCAACCTTGGCATTATCAGCACCATGCTCTAACCAGGGGTCAGCAAACTTTTTCAGCAGGGGGCCACTGTCCCTCAGACCTTGTGGGGGCCCCCGACTATATTGGGGGGGGAATGAAAGAATTCCTATGCCCCATAAATAACCCAGAGATGCATTTTTTTAATTAAAGGTTTTCTTGATTTACAAAAGTATGTGCAATATCTCTCTCTTGTATTTTTTCCATGTAACATTTTTACAAATCAGTTTCATTTGTTGAGACATTAGGAAGAAAAGGGGGAAAGAGATGGAGGGGGTGTGGAAGATGGGTGTTGGTGGGGTCAGGTTGGGTGGCGATGTTTCTATTTTACTTAATATATGTAGGGTTTGGTGTCAGCATCGCTTGTGCAGGTTCTCTGCTGTTCACTTGTGTTCCTTTGGTGGGGAGAGAGGTTGGGGTTGGCCGAGGGTGTGGTTGTTCATTTGTGGTTGGCTGTGGTGATCTTTGTTTTCATGTGTGAGTGGGGTGGGTGGGTGTTTTAGATCAGGTTGGCCATATTGATTTGTATGCTGTTGGTGGATTTTTATTGTTGACTTGTTGGGCTGTGTGTGAAGAGATGCGTTTTAAATAAAAGCACACATTCTACTCATGTAAAAACATGCTGATTCCCGGACCATCCGTGGGCCGGATTGAGAAGGCGATCGGGCTGAATCCAGCCTCCGGGCCTCAGTTTGCCTATCCCTGCTCTAACCAGCTTGATCCAGGGTGACAATCAATAGTAAAAAAGACTCCTTCATCAGCCCCCACTGTGCAGAGAGAGATGCTCTTTGCCCCTCTCCCTCTTCCCTCAAATGCCCAAATAATTAACTGATCAATTAGGAAATCAGACCAGGCTGGGGGTGGAGTCAGATCCACCTATTCCCATGGAATAAAGACCCAGGTATGTTGCGCTGTAGGTTAAACCACAGAGCCTAGGGCTTGCCGATCAGAAGGTCGGCGGTTCGAATCCCTGAGACGGGGAGAGCTCCCGTTGCTCGGTCCCTGCTCCTGCCAACCTAGCAGTTCGAAAGCACGTCAAAGTGCAAGTAGATAAATAGGTACCGCTCCGGAGGGAAGGTAAATGGCGTTTCCGTGTGCTGCTCTGGTTCGCCAGAAGCGGCTTAGTCATGCTGGCCACATGACCCGGAAGCTGTACGCCAGCTCCCTCGGCCAATAAAGCGAGATGAGCGCTGCAACCCCAGAGTCGGTCACGACTGGACCTAATGGTCAGGGGTCCCTTTACCTTTACCTTTACCTTTATGTTGCAGGCATCCTGAAAGGAGGATTTCTAGGAAGGATAGCCTTAAGAGAGCTTGCTAGATGGGAAACAGGACCACCTGGCCCCTGGGACTCCCCCAGACCACACCTTTATCGGTCCCATTTTGCCCACTGCTTGTGTGTTTCTCCATGGCGGAAATGTGTCCTTGAGCTACAATTGTGCCTCTTACTGGCCTGGTATATTTCACATTTTTATTATTTTTATTATTACTTTATTTATTTGCATTTAAAAAGTTATTAGATTTATATACCGCCCGTCATCAAAAGATCTCAGGTTGGATCCCAAGTTCAAAATACAAGATAAAAGGACAAATACATAGTTAAACCAGGAATGACAAAATAATAACCCCCCCTCCAAAAAAAAAAAAATATCTAAAAGGGTTAGAATATTAATCAGAGGAACATTTTGTGGCTTCATCCACTGTTCTTTCTTTTTTAAGTCTGACCTTCACCAAAGACCTTTGCTCACAATATGGAATTTTTGTACTGAGGGGGCATTTTTTCCTCATTGGAGGCAAAGAGAATTTGAGCAGGGGACTTACCAATCACGGAAACCTCAGTGCCCACTCCCGATTTAAATTCTGTTTCTTGAGCTCCTGCCCTGTACTTGACACAGTAATAGGTCCCGGCATCCTCAGGTCGGATGTTGCTGATGCGGATGCTGAAGTCTGTTTCTGATCCAGCAACAACCCTGGTCACGCGGGAAGGATATTGTCCTCTTCCACTGTAAATGGTGGGCTGGTTTCTGCCCAAGCCCTTGTGCCATTTCACGCCTCCTGGTGGACCAGTTCCACTTACTGTACACGTCAGAGTGAGGGTCTCTCCTGCTGACACACACAAGGGTCCTGGGGCCTGGAGAACTTCCAAATCTTGGCCTTGGGCACCTGCAACAAAATGAATGGCTTGTATCCAACACTGTGTGCGAGTGAAACTGACTTCCACCCATGTAGCGGTGCTCCATTTTCTCCTCTTCTCCTTGCCGCCTGTCAGGGAACTGACATTGGAGCAGAGTGGAGAGGTTAGGCTCCCCGATGATGCCGGAGAGGGAACCAGTAAGGGAAGAGAGAGAGCTTCCGCTGGGGAAGGAAGTCCAGGTGACACCAGGAAGAAAGGAGAGGCTGAGAGCACTTCGGAGGGGAGGCTCCGAGACTCTTCCAGTGAGGTCAGTGAGGAGAGTGGAGGACCACCGCTTGGCACGCCCACTCTGCGCAGAAGACTTCCGCGCAGAGAGGCGAGGAGCCGGTTGTCCGTTAAGGAATTCTTATGCTGGAAGAAGTTTAGGAAACGCCCACTGACGGATTCTGCCAGCGACTGAAGCAGCCGCGCAAAAGGGCTGCTCAGCCAGGGAAAGGCGCAACCACCCCAAGCAGTTTGGAGTAGTTGGAGGTTTACACACAAGCAACCCCAATTCCCATGATACCGCCCCTGAGTGCCCTCAAAATCTGATCCAGGGGGTTAGAGCAGGATTTAAGGGTCCGCGAGGGGCTGCAGTGGAAGAAGAGGAAAGCGAAATCCCACTGCATGAGCAGACATCCTCTCACATTTGTTTGTTTGTTTTCCAATATACCCCCAATAACAGACAAATCAAAACAATAACAATTAATTCCCAAACTATACAATTATCAAAATGCCAATCAACTTCCAATTAATACATTTTAGTTAAAGTGGCCCCGTGCACGTTGGTTTGGGTGCATTTTTGATCTTATACCACTGCCTTCCATCATCTTAATTAATGTCAGTTACATTTCAGTTATAATAATAATCCCTTAGTCAACAGCTACATAATTAATGATTTCTATTCGTGATGTTGCAATATACAGGGAACTCAAACTATTATCGTTTTTCTGCCCTGCATGTGAAACTGTTAGGTCCATGGAGATACCTTCTGTCCATTTACAGTGTTAGTTGTTTTTGAACGGAGGTGAGGCAGGAATTAATCTGTCTTTCCAACACAGTCTTAAACTTCCCTTCCCGCTTCTTTCTTCATTTCAGATCATGCACAGTTTCCATTTTTGCCTGTCAATATCAATATTACTCCAACGCCCCTTCCTCACTTGTAAATATCTTTTTATCTTATATCTTATATTCTGGAGAGGGTTGCCGAATCATAAATATATAAAATAAGTAAATCACGGGCTTCCCTCTCTCCGGTCGACAATCACGCCGAAGAAAATCTTATCTCAGTTCAAACCTTTGATCCATGTAGCTGGTATATTCTGCAGTATGTTGTTGCAACCCTTTCCCATCATGCATTGATACTTTAAAGCCAATTGAAAGGCAAATTAAATGGAGAACCTCTGCTTCTTAATGGTGACGTAGGAGGGTTTTCGCCAGGCGAAGTGCTTTTGCACTCAATGCCTCTGGTATTCCATGCTGGAGCAGGAGCCAGGTACCAAGAAGAACTGTGAGTGAAGCAAATTCCCTGGGGGAGAATTTGCAAGGATGATTTATCCTCAGCTATCCTTGTTTTTTGTTTGCTGATGATTCCCCCACTATCGTGGGGGCTGCCTGCAGTAAGGCAGGTAGGACCGGAAGCCCACAATGATGCATTTAATCCAGGGAATGAAAATGGGGAAACAGAGGCAAGATGAAGGACAACACAGCCCTGCTCACCTCAGTTCTTCTCAAAAGCATTTCACTAGAGGTGCATGATTTATGCAATTATTTCATCTCCAAATACACATGGCACTCCTGTTTCAGATTAGCTGGTAAGAATAATTTTTTACTCCCCTTTTTCTGTTTTTTAAAATCTCTCTCATTTTAGCAGCTGTTACCAAGTACTGCCAAATACTACTTGCTACTGCATCCCTTCTTTCTCCCAAATAGTGTTCCTTATATTGAGGGAGGTGATTATTAATACTGCAAATATATTGATGTGAAATGTTCAGCAAATAATTGAATATTCAGATAAAAATCTGCATGAAACCTGTTCATAGAGGATAATTGATTTTGGGGGAGAATCGGGGGGGTAGGGAATGGTTTCAACTCTAATCACAGTCCTCTAGCATGGATATTTTGTTTGAAAAGCTGGAAGTCAGTGATAAAAAACAACAACAGAACAAAGACAAAGATATAAATTCTCCCCAATACTGCCTTGTGTTTTATTATTTGTTACATTTAAAGCAGTAATGGGGAACCTAGGGGGAACATTTGGAAATGGGGCATTCAAGCCAACTAAATGAGCTTTTCAGCCACAGTAGGAGATAAAAAATTCTGACTTGCAAAATGCAGGAAGTGTTGCAATTCTTCTTCGAAAAGAGGCAGAAGAGAGAATCAATGTCCTGTGAGCCCCCAAATTCTGATTTACATGGAAATGCAAATTCAATAATGCAAACTCTGGAGACTTTGTGGTAAGCAAAGTAACTTTACTTATGTCATTAAACACTGGTTTCCCCAAATTTGCCACCTTTGGCCATGTCCACCACAAGTGCCTTTAGCTGCCCCCTCTCTCCAGCACATAAATGTAGTATGTTTCAATAACATGTTGCAGAAACACCCTCCCACACACAATAAAAGAGTAGCCTGGAGGGCCCTTTAACAAGGAAGAAACAAATAGCACCTTGGATATGAGGAACACATTGCTGCAAACCAAGACAGAACCCAGTCAGAAGACCGAGTGGGTGGTCACGGGAAAGTCACCCTGCCTGAGATGGTGCTGTTCATCTGGGACAAGCCAGTTTCTAATGTCTCTAAGAGAATTTAAATCAAGCATATAATAAAGGACCATGGCTTTTGAAGGATGCAAGGTCTATTTATGCCGGCTCTCACATCGGGCTCAGCAGTGTTAGGAACCTGCAGGGGTGTCTGCTGTCGGCCCCCAGAGCAGCCTTGCCCCTGCGCGCTATATCCTTGCTTGGCCACTTGCCCTCTTGGACCAAGAAAGGAGGGGCAAGAGTCATTCCCTGTCCAACTTTCAGTGCTTTTTGAATATCCATACTGGGTTCTGTCAATAAGCATCACATGAGCATATATCAGCAATATCTGGAGGACCACGAGTTCCCCATCCCTGGAGGACAGGAGTCCAAAGGAAAGTTCATTTGCTAAGATTTAGGAGGAGGAACTAAAAGCTTTGCCCTTCCTTCTACAGAGCATCCCTTACTTTGCCCCACACTATTCTTTATTATTGATATCCTGCCTTTCACTCCCCTTCAGGAAGAAGAAGAAGAGTTTGGAAAGGAGATTGTTAGCCGCTTTGAGACTCCTGAAGGGGAGTGAAAGGCGGGATATCAAATCCAAACTCTTCTCTTCTTCTTCTTCTTCTCAAAGCGGCTAACATTCTCCTTTCCCTTCCTCCCCCACAACAAACACTCTGTGAGGTGAGTGGGGCTGAGAGACTTCAGAGAAGTGTGACTGGCCCAAGGTCACCCAGCAGCTGCAGGTGGAGGAGCGGAGACGCGAACCCGGTTCCCCAGATTACGAGACTACCGCTCTTAACCACTACACCACAGGTACTTTGGCCACCTCATGAGAAGAGAAGACTCCCTGGAGAAGACACTGATGCTGGGAAAGATGGAGGGCACAAGGAGAAGGGGGCGACAGAGGATGAGATGGTTGGATAGTGTTTTCGAGGTTACCAGCATGAGTTTGACCAAACTGTGGGAAGTAGTGGAGGACAGAGGTGCCTGGCGTGCTCTGGTCCATGGGGTCATGAAGAGTCGGACACGACTAAATGACTAAACAACAACAAAATTCTTTATTATTATTATTAAGTCACAAATGTGACCCAAAGCTACATAGAAACACTCTCTAATAGCTCAGATCAATTACGAGAAACACAACCATAAAAAATATCTACAAATACAAGGTGGGTCTTATAGATCCTGTTCCACTAAAAAAAAGTCTGCAAGTACTTGAAACCTTACAACTTCAAGGCCGAAAGCCCAGGTCACAAAGGAGAGCATTCCACAAATGGGGAGCCAGCACTAAAAAGGCCCATGCTGTCACAGACAATCCCGTGATGGAGGCAAACAGAGAAGGACCTTGGATGACCACTGCAGGTTCCCTATACTTTCTTGCTACACTGAGGCTCACCAACCTAGTGCCGTCCATAGCCAATTCCCATATATCTTGGGGGCACCAGAGTGGCAGATTCTGGAAAGCTATGGGTTATACTGGACTTTACTGTAGCTAAAAACCAGAGCAAGCCTGCAAGTTCAGTGTCTACCTTTAAACACTCACCCAGCATTTGCAGGAGAAGGAGCAGCAGAAATGAACGAGGAGGCCCAGAGAACGATCTTGAGGCAGTCATCAGGAGGGCAGAAAAGAACCCCTTCAGTGCTGTGTCTGGCATCATCTCCTTTCCCGTCAGATGTTGCCTCTGTAGAAGGAAGGGCAAAGCTGTTAGTTCCTCCTCCTCCTATTAAATCTTAGCAAATGAACTTTCCTTTGGACTCCTATCCTCCACAGATGGGGAACTTGTGGTCCTCCAGATATTACTGATATATGCACATGTGATGCTTATTGACAGAACCCAGTATAGATATTCAAATAGCACTGAAAGTTGGACAGGGAATGGAAGTTGCGACTCAGTGTGCTTTAGGTTGACACTGGGTTTCAGGACACTGACTGACCAAACCCAAAGAGGTCTCACTAATGGTTCCTCATCGTCCTGGAGAAAAGCGACAAGTGGGGTGTTGCGGGGTTCTGTCCTGGGCCCATTGTTGTCCAGTGTCTTTATAAATAACATGAATGAAGGAATTGGGGGGGATGCTTGTCAAATTTGCAGGTGACAGCAAACAGGGAGGGGTAGCTAATGCCGCAGAAGACAGAATCAAGATGGCCTGAAGCTTGGACCTTCATGGGGGCCCCTTGACAACCAGAAACAAGATCTGGGTAAAGTAAAGGTAAAGGTAAAGAACCCCTGACAGTTAAGTCCAGTTGCAGACGGCTCTGGGATTGTGGCGCTCATCTCACTTTACAGGCCGAGGGAGCCGGCATTTGTCTGCAGACAGTTTTTCCGGGTCATGTGGCCAGCATGATAAAGCCCCTTCTGGCGCAACGGAATATCGAAACCAGAGCAGTGCACAGAAACGCCGTTTACCTTCCTGCTGGAGCGGTACCTATTTATCTACTTGCACTGGGGTGCTTTTGCACTGCTAGGTTGGCAGGAGCTGGGGCCGAGCGATGGCAGCTCACCCCGTCACGGGGATTCGAACCGCTGACCTTCTGATCTGCAGCCCAAGAGGCTCAGTGGTTTAGATCACAGCTGATCAGAAGGTTGGCAGTTCGAATCCCCGCGACAGGGTGAGCTCCCGTCGCTCGGTCCCTGCTCCTGCCAACCTAGCAGTGCGAAAGCACACCAGTGCAAGTAGATAAATAGGTACCGCTCCAGCAGGAAGGTAAATGGCGTTTCCGTGTGCTGCTCTGGTTCACCAGAAGCAGCTTAGTCATGCTGGCCACATGACCCGGAAAAACTGTCTGAGGACAAACACCATCTCCCTTGGCCTGTAAAACGAGATGAGCACCGCAACCCCAGAAAGGTCTGAGTAACCACTGTTATTTTCTTCAATGGGGTATTTTTGTGAACTCAGTGTTATTCTTCTAGGGTCTTGTTAAAAAGGGTCCTGTTAAAAAGGGGGTGGGATTACACTGGTCACAGCAGAGCAGCCAACTTAACATGACTCACCTCATTTATAACATATGTGCTAGTGACTCTCAAACTTTGGGATTGTAGAAATATATTAAACCGCTCCCCCCCCCCCGGAAAAAAAAAAAGGAGCCCTGAAGCCAAAGCTTCATTAGTTTCAATCTTCCAGCAGATTTCAGTGGGGAAACTCAATTAAATGATCCCCAAATCAAAACAGTTTCTGAATATTGTCCCAGTGCCTCCTATGTCCTTTGTCTACCATGGAAAACCAACCCTTTGTCTACATTAATCGCAGTGCGCTGTCCGTGAGCTGGCTGCTCCCCACCACTGCCATGTGACTGTAGCACAGCAAACAGTGATTGAACCACATTCTGAATCCAGCGAGACTCGGTTTCCTGCTGCCACTTCCTGTTTGCGCTTTGTGGGCTGAACCCAGAGGCCGCAAGGCAGTGGAATTGCCCAAAGTGGAGCCGGGTGATCTGTCAGCAGCAGCCTCTTCCATGCCACATTCGAGTGGCCGGCACTGAAGGTGCCCTTTCTCCTTTCAAAGCAACCAGTGTCTCAGATGGCTTTCAAAGGCCCCCTTGGGTGCCTGTTTCTCAGTGCGCTGATGAGCCAGTTTTCAAAAGGAATGGAAGGTGAGTACACGGCCACAGTGTGAACTTCATAGGAAAGTTATACTGAAGAAGTGAGACCAGCAACGCTGTTCCTCATCTGAGTTACAGCCAGCCAGACATGCCCTTTAGTGAGAAACTCCATTCCATTCCTTTCCCCCTGGTTTTCAGACAGCTTGCTGTGACCACTGAGGCTGCTCCATCCTAATAGGGCTGCTTTTTTTTGGGGGGGGTGTTACTTTCTTAGTGTGGTGTAGTGGTTAGAGTGTCAGACTAGGACCTGGGAGACCAGGGGTTGAATCCTTGTTCCTTGGAGGTTTTTAAGCAGAGATTGGGTGGTCATTGGTCAGGGATGCTTTAGCTGAGATTTCTGCATTGAAGGGGGGTTGGACTAGATGACCCTTGAAGGTCCCTTCCAACTCTCGAATTCTGATTGCATGATCAAAAACCATTCTACCTTTCTTTCAAATCAGAACCAGTGAAGGTCCTGTGTGAGTGCCTGGAGGCGGTTGGAGGATGGATGGCGGTTAACAGATTGAGGTTGAATCCTGACAAGACAGAAGTACTGTTCTTGGGGGTCAGGAGGCGGGCAGGTGTGGAGGACTCCCTGGTCCTGAATGGGGTAACTGTGCCCCTGAAGGACCAGGTGCGCAGCCTGGGAGTCATTCTGGACTCACAGCTGTCCATGGAGGCGCAGGTCAATTCTGTGTCCAGGGCAGCTGTTTATCAGCTCCATCTGGTACCCAGGCCGAGACCCTACCTGCCCGCGGACTGTCTTGCCAGAGTGGTGCATGCTCTGGTTATCTCCCGCTTGGACTACTGCAATGCATTCTATGTGGGGCTACCTTTGAAGGTGGCCCGGAAACTACAACTAATCCAGAATGTGGCAGCTAGACTGGTGACTGGGAGCGGCCGCCGAGACCACATAACACCAGGCTTGAAAGACCTACACTGGCTCCCAGTACGTTTCCGAGCACAATTCAAAGTATTGGTGCTGACCTTTAAAGCCCTAAATGGCCTCGGTCCAGTATACCTGAAGGAGCGTATCCACCCCCATCGTTCAGCCTGGACACTGAGGTCCAGCTCCGAGGGCCTTCTGGCCAGACACTCGCTGCGAGAAGCCAAGTTACAGGGAACCAGGCAGAGGGCCTTCTCAGTAGTGGCACCCACCCTGTGGAACGCTCTCCCATCAGATGTCAAAGAAAAAAACAACTACCAGACTTTTAGAAGACATCTGAAAGCAGCCCTGTTTAGGGAAGCTATTAATGTTTAATAGGTTATTGTATTTTAGTGTTCTGTTGGAAGCCGCACAGAGTGGCTGGGGGAAGCCAGCCAGATGGGCAGGGTAAGGTAAAGGTAAAGGTAAAGGTACCCCTGCCCGTACGGGCCAGTCTTGCCAGACTCTAGGGTTGTGCGCTCATCTCACTCTATAGGCTGGGAGCCAGCGCTGTCCGCAGACAATTCCGGGTCACGTGGCCAGCGTGACAAGCTGCATCTGGCGAGCCAGCGCAGCACACGGAACGCCGTTTACCTTCCCAGTGGTAAGCGGTCCCTATTTATCTACTTGCACCCGGGGGTGCTTTCGAACTGCTAGGTTGGCAGGCGCTGGGACCGAACAACGGGAGCGCACCCCGCCGCGGGGATTCAAACCGCCGATCATGCGATCGGCAAGTCCTAGGCGCTGAGGTTTTACCCACAGCGCCACCCGCGTCCCTGATGGGCAGGGTATAAATAATAAATTATTATTATTATTATTATTATTATTATTATTATTATTATTATTATTATTCTCCCATTCAGTCCAATCTCCTTTAGCCCTTCCTGCTTGTTTAGTTTAATATATTAACATCAATGGACTGAGCAATTCCCATTATTTAAATAACCATAACTTCTTAACCCTCTATTACATTTTGCAGAGCATTTTAGTGGCATCTTCTAATAATAATAGTAGTACAGGTGATATCAAACATAAGTCACACTCTGAGTAGACGCACTGATGTCACCTGACTTCAATAACTTGAGCCTATACTGAATACAGTGGGTCTGCTCCATGTCTTAGTTGAATCTCTCTCTTACATTTCTGTGAATGATTCCTTAAGAGTCTCAATCACTGCAAATCCTCCTATGTTATGCTTTAAATCTATTCGTTGTTGTTATTGTTTATGGCTTAAGTACCTGAAAGAATGCTGGAGTGCTTGCGGAAGATAAGTGTGCAGCAGGATAATGGGTAGATAAAAGAAGCAATTATTTTCTCTCAGAGAGGAACTACGGTAATTTCGGTGGCGATTCCGGCAGGATTAAGAGCTGAAGTCCTAAACTCCACATTAGGAAGACGCAAAGGCCTCTCCATTTGTCTTTTGCCTCTTGATTAGCAGCTCGAGATAAGAGGACTCCAGAAAGCTGCCTTAGATCATCTGGTCTTAGGTCCTCTAGTCTATCTAGCCCAGTAATGTCTACACTGACTGTCAGCTGCTCTCCAGAGGAAGAACATGTGAAGAGTCTGCTGGACCAGGTTTGTGGTCCATCTGGTCCAGTATTCAGTGATGAGAGAGCTATTGATGGCTTATTACCTTTAAAGCCCTAAACAGCCTCGGTCCAGTATACCTGAAGGAGCGTCTCCACCTCCATCGTTCTGCCCGGACACTGAGGTCCAGCGCCGAGGGCCTTCTGGCGGTTCCCTCATTGCGAGAAACCAAGTTACAGGGAACCAGGCAGAGGGCCTTCTCAGTAGTGGCACCCGCCCTGTGGAACGCCCTCCCCTCAGATGTCAAAGAAAAAAACAACTACCAGACTTTTAGAAGACATCTGAAGGCAGCCCTGTTTAGGGAAGCTTTTAATGTTTAATAGGTTATTGTATTTTAGTGTTCTGTTGGAAGCCGCCCAGTTGGAAACCCAGCCAGATGGGCAGGGTATAAATAATAAATTATTATTATTATTATTATTATTATTATTATTATTATTATTATTATTATTACCCTGATGCTCCAGCAGTCTCTTCTTATCCTGACAACGACCAACCAGATACTCCTGGGAAAGTTAGAGGAGACCCCTAAGCCATGTCTTCCCTGGGACTTGGATTGCCAAATTCTTATTGACCCCTACAACCTGACAGACAGAAATTTAACAGGTGAAGCTCTTTCAAGCCATGGAGATAAGTGGTGGAAAACACTTATCACCTGATTGTTGTTGTTGATGATGATGTTGATATAATTTACCATATTTTTCCATGTATTAGACAAGGATTTTTGACTCAAAAATTGTGTGAAAAAACGGGGGTCGTCCAATACATGGATAGTGGCATGGGGGGGGGGGAGAAGCGGCATGCCCACTAGCCAGCCGGTTGGCAGGAGTGCAACTTCCTCTGATGCGCGTGGGAAACGATCTAGGGAGTGTTTCCTGCCCGCAGCTGCGTGGAGGGAGAAGCTCAACAACTTTGGGCCATCTCCCCTCATTTTCTTAAAATCAAGTCCCCCAAAATAGGGGGGGTCTTATACATGAGGGGGACGCGGGTGGTACCGTGGGTTAAACCACAGAGCCTAGGACTTGCCGATCAGAAGGTTGGCGGTTCGAATCCCCACAACGGAGTGAGCTCCCGTAGCTCGGTCCCTGCTCCTGTCAACCTAGCAGTTTGAAAGCACGTAAAAGTGCAGGTAGATAAATAGGTACCTCTCCAGTGGGAAGGTAAACGGTGTTTCCGTGCGCTGCTCTGGTTCGCCAGAAGCGGCTTAGTCATGCTGGCCACATGGCCTGGAAGCTGTATGCCGGCTCCCTTGGCCAGTAAAGCGAGATGAGCACCGCAACCCCAGAGTCGGCCACGACTGGATCTAATGGTCAGGGGTCCCTTTACCTTTATACACGAGGGCGTCTTATAGATGGAAAAATACGGTATATGCCACCCACCTGACTGGGTTGCTCCGGCCACTCTGGGCGGCTCCCAACAAAATATTAATAGTACAAGGCACTGGAAAAAGTTTTTAAAAGGAAGAATGTGGATTGGGGGTCCATGTTTGTCGAGAACTTACTATTAGATGAACCCTACAGGTTTATGGCTGCCAGCTGAATGTGTGACCTCCTGGCTCCATTGAAAAACACCACTCAGATGATTTGTGGCGGTGCCTCAGTTGTGTCTGTGTGGGCTTGACCTCTGATGGCTCGTCCACAGATGAAAGCGACCACTTGACATGGCACAGTCATCAGAGATGACCGTTCTATGTGCAGAAACAGGCCGCTGAGACTGAGTTTCTGAAATAGACGCCCACACGGTTTGTGCTGGGCTTTTCTCTCTTACGTATGTTTCCCTAAGATGTTCTATATCCTCACTAACCACTTGATACAGCTGGAATGGACAACCTGTGGCCCTCCAGATGTTGCTGAACCCCAGCTCCCCTCAGCTCTGGCCATTGGCATTGTAAACGGAGAAATCTGAGGGCTTCCTTGGACAAAAAAACAAGGATACCAGCCAGGAATACCAGAGCAAAACAGCAGCCGGTAGGCTTGGTCTTTATTGAAGACTGTTGGGACAGGACTCCCACCTGCCACAAGGTGGAACAAGATGGAAGCCCCAAACAAAGAGAACCCAAACTTTTATTAGCTGCTAATCCCCATGGGACACGGGTGGCGCTGTGGGTAAAAGCCTCAGCGCCTAGGGCTTGCTGATCGAAAGTTCGGCGGTTCGAACCCCGCGGCGGGGTGCGCTCCCATTGCTCGGTCCCAGCGCCTGCCAACCTAGCAGTTCGAAAGCACCCCCAGGTGCAAGTAGATAAATAGGGACCGCTTACTGGCGGGAAGGTAAACGGCGTTTCCGTGTGCTGCACTGGCTCGCCAGATGCAGCTTGTCACGCTGGCCACGTGACCCGGAAGTGTCTCTGGACAGCGCTGGCCCCTGGCCTCTTAAGTGAGATGGGCGCACAACCCCAGAGTCTGTCAAGACTGGCCCGTACGGGCAGGGGTACCTTTACCTTTACCTAATCCCCATGTTACACCCCCCCAAACTACATCACTAACACATCATGGTTACATCATGAAAGGGGAGGTCTGGTGGCAGTAATCTGAGCATCCTGGACCCTGCCCCATGGTTCTCCTTGCACTCCACCAAACACCCATCAAGTGTAACAAAAAAGATATTTACATTTATCTGTTTCCCAGCCAAGTTAATCACACCCTTTTGTCTTCATCTGGGTTTGTTATTTCTGGAATGGCTACCTGTCTAGCACTCAGGTATCAGGATGCCAGGGATTATCACTCAGGCAGAGGGGCTGCTGAGCAGCTGAGCTCACATGTCTATATGAATTTCTGAAGTTTTCCCAGTGAGCCAGTACATAGATACATTGATCAAGGAATTCTTACATTTGGTATCGTCCAGCAAAGGCCCTTTGAATAGATAGGAAAAAAGTGTGATGAAGTGTTTTACGGGGACAAATCACAAAAGTCACAAAAGTGATTGTGCTGGTTTTGGTAGTGGGCTGCGTGTGCAGGATATCTGCTGGAGGGGCAACTCCCCCCAACCTATACATAAATTCCTGCAACAGCATTGCTGGCTAAGGCTAGTGGAAGTTATAGTCAGGGCTTTTTTCCAGCAGGAACTTGCCAGAACTCATTTCCAACACCTGTCAGGTGGGCGCCTTTACCATTACAGTGGTACCTCAGGTTACATACGCTTCAGGTTACATACGCTTCAGGTTACAGACTCCGCTAACCCAGAAATAATGCTTCAGGATGAGAACAGAAATCGTGCTCTGGCGGCGTGGCGGCAGCGGGAGGCCCCATTAGCTAAAGTGGTGCTTCAGGTTAAGAAGTTTCAGGTTAAGAACGGACCTCCGGAACGAATTAAGTACTTAACCAGAGGTACCACCGTATAAGAGAACAAAGGACGCACTCACAGTGAGTTCCAGCACCTCTTTTTCTAGAAAAATAGCACTGGATATAGTTCATCAACATCTGGAGGGCCAAAGATTCCTCACTCTTGTGCTACAGGCAAAGAAATTTGCACGCCTGATGCAGCATGACTCTGACGAAGGCCGAGTTCCTTATTTCACCCACAAACTCAGACATGTGCGACTCCAAAAGAGGAAGCATCAACACATCAGCTGCCGTCGTTTTCATTGGAAGCTGCTTTGCCCAAGCAGAAAGGTTAAATGCAAGAAGGAAAGAACAGATGTAAGGGAGCTGCTCCCTGCTAGCCTGGATTACGGGTCTTCAAAGGATTGGGGAATCTATAGTCTATTTTTAAAAGAAAACAATTAAATCGTATTGTAGCTTCCTAGTTTTTATAGCGGGTTCTTCTACCACATCCGCAGGTCTGCAGACTTTGGTTTGCATTAAGCAGGTGGCCGGATTGCTAGCGATGGTGCTAAATTTACCGTATTTTTCGCACTATAAGACGCACCAGACCATAAATCGCACCTTGTTTTTGGAGGAAAACGAGAGAGAAAATATTTTGAATCAAATGTTGTTGAAGAGGCTCTGTGTTGCTATCCCTGAAGTCAGAACAGCAAGAGGGATTGCTGTGCAGAAATCCCTCTTGCTGTTCTGGCTTCAGCGATAGCTGCGCAGCCTGCATTCGCTCCATAAGACGCACATACATTTCCTCTTACTTTTTAGGAGGGGAAAGTGCGTCTTATAGAGCGAAATATATAGTAATTCTAGTAGCCAGCAGGGAAAGGCCCTTCTGAGGCCCTCCTTCGTGTGCTTCCTCCTCGAGAGGTGCTGAGGGTGGCAACACGAGAACGGGGCCTTCTCTGCAGTGGCTCCCCATCTGTGTAATGCTCTCCCCAGAGAAGTTCACCTGGTGCCTTCATTATACACCTTTCGGTGCCAGGCAAAAACATTCCTTTTTAACTGTGCCTTTGGTTGATCTGATTGTATACCCTTTTAAAATATGGCTCTTTTGGGGGGGCATTTGTAGGTCAAGGCACTTCTTATTCCAGGTTCTCAGACCACCAGCACCAAGGGGGGAAATGCAGTGCCTGAATTTCACGTTGTCCAGCCTTTTCCTTCCTTCGTTATTTTCAACGTGGGCTCATTCCAGGGAATGTCCATCACAGAGCACCAGTGGTTGTTGACCACAGCTGAAGAACAATTGCTCTCACAAAATCAAAAGTGTCAAAAAGGTTGTCTGGAGGATGAGCTGTCACAACAGACTGCCGTGTGTCTTTCCTTTCAGGTGTTGCGAAGGAGCCGCAGTTACAGGTGTACCAGCCAAAGAATGCTATCTCAGTACGAATAGGAGATAATCTCACACTGGAATGCCGGGTGACTGGGGAAGGTCCACCAGGACCTGTGAGGTGGTTCCTGGGAGAAGGTCCCACAAAGAAGCTTATCTATGCAGGTGTTAGAAGTTTTGAGAGAGTAACAATAAATAATGAACAATCCAATGAAGATTTCACCATTGTCATCCATAATGTTACCCGGGAGGATGCTGGTATTTATTACTGTGGAAAGATAAAATATGGAAAAGAAGACTTCATGCTACATGGGGGTGGAACTGAGGTGGTTGTGACAGGTGAGTGGTGGAAAACTAATGGAATTTCTTTTTTAAAAATTTCAAGTCCTAGTTGGTTTCATTGGCTAAAGCCTCTATAATAACTGTTCTGGTATTTCCCCCTTATTCCCTCATAAAAGACATGACACGACACAGTCTTCTATAAAAGTATAAAAAGGTTTACTCACATATCATTCTGTTCACCATGGGATCCCAGAAGGCAGACTTAGCTTAGAAAAGTAACATATACCTAGAAACTATCTCATAAGAAGACAGTCCCTTTGTCCTCAAAGAGCATCTTTGGCTAAGCAGATGTTGCTTCTTCGATGCATGCAGTCAAAAGAGAGAGAGGTGGCTGCCCTGCCCTGTGCTTTTGTCGTTACCTGCACAGGTGAGGCCACGCCCACCTCTAGTCACATGCAGAGGAAGTCTGTCCCAGCCCAGAAGGAAACAGGAAGTTTACCTGCTGGCTGGACAAACATTCCTCCTCATGTGTAAACATGTTCACTCTAGGAATATTTTACTTGACTGCTCTTGTGTTTCACATCCCACACAAGGAAGTTCGGTTTTCAATGTCAATTATTTCTGGTCCTAACTTTCTGTCTTACACCACCACGTTCATCTAGATTCACCACCTTCCAACACCGCCCCAGTGGTTGCCGGGGTGAGCGTCCTTCTCCTCGCTGTCTTGCTTCTCGTGGCAGTTTACATCTACGTAAAGAAGAGAAAAGGTGAGTTTGGCACCTATGTATGGAAGCAACTGACCCCTCCTCTCCCCTGAGTCAGCAGAGCAGAATAAATCATTTCCATATAGCCCTATATTTCTACCCCACCCCAAATTTCTGAAAAATGTGCTGCCCAAATGTCGGACTGGTCACTTCTGCTCAGACTAGCCTACCTTGCGGGATCAGGCTAGGGCCCCATCCGCACGATACATTTGAAGCAGTGTCATACCACTTTAAACAACCAGGGTCCCCCTGCAAAAGAATTCTGGGAACTGTGGTTTCTTATGGGTGCTGAGAGTTGTTTGGCGGCTCCTAGTCCCCTCGCAGGGGTGGCCCAGCCCGTTTTATGGCAAATTCAGTGATTGCCCCGGGCAGCAAAAACCTTAGCTATACCACTGACTGTAAGTACAGTCATACCTCGGGTTGAAGTAGCTTCGGGATAAGTATTTTTGGGTTGCGCGCTGTAGTGACCCAGAAGTAACGGAGCGCTTTACTTCTGGGTTTTGCCGCTCACGCATGCGCAGATGGTAAAAATGACATCATGCGCATCTTCAGAAGCGGCAAATCGCAACCCGTGCACACGCAGATGCGCGGGCGCAGGTTGCGTTCGCTTCTGAATTCCAACGGGGCTCTGGAACGGATCCCGTTCGCATCCAGAGGTACCACTGTATCTTATTTTTCCTTCTTTTAATAATTTCAATGTAGCGGGTGGGGGGGAGTGACAATAAATTTTCTGCCCCGGGTACCACCTGACCTTGCTACGCCACTGGTTTCACTGCCTGAAGCAAAGTGGGAAGGTGCCACGGCTCCTCTCTACCGAAACTGGCAAGGTTGCGAGAGTTCCATGAGATCTTGACGGAAGCCGTTGTGTGACCTTTTCGGGTGGCACCCCATGGGATTTTGCAGCCCAAGGCATCTGCTTCAGTTTGCCTCATGTATAGTCAATTCGAAACTGATTTTCTGGATTTTTTCTCTCCTCTGCATTAAATCCATTCACATCCAAGATCCGCTGGTGAATCTGGTAAAAGCACAATTGTCAAAACAAATGCGGATCTTGCATGTGAATGGATTTAACGCAAAGGAGGGGAAAAAAATGAAAATTCAGGATATTAAAAACAATATTAAAGAAGCTATAGAGACAAGAGTGACAGCAATGGGAAACCTCCCACCTCCAGTTGAACTAGCCAATCCAAAGAATCAGTTTCAGTTTGCCTCATGGGCAGGCTGGCGCTGATTCTCAGATTGTTTTAACAAACTACAATTCCCAGGATTCCTTGGGAGAAACCATGTCCATTTGAAGGGCTATGACACTGCTTTCAATGTATAGTGCAGATGTTGTTGGCATGTGATGTGCTCATGTGCTTAAATGTGCTTGACTGAGGCATACAGCGTGGTTTTATGCTGGCGTTTGTTTTTTGGTGTTTGCTCTGAATTAAAAACGAAACACCAGCCTGCTTAGCCAGGTTGCTTTTATTCTGAAGAGAAGGGGAAATGTCACCATGTGGCCCTGATCCAGAACTTGCCCCAGATCTGGGTTGTGGCCTAACTCTGAAAATTGCTCCCCTCCATGGCTGCTTTTTGCTAAGAACCTCTTTGGGGATTGTCGAGGAGAAAGGAAGGGATCGTTTTCAGCAGGAAACTGGTTCAGAGACCAGAGACCACAACTGCTTTTTCTGAAGAATTAGAAGCAGCCCAACAGAGAGTGCTTATTTTAAAGACACAACTGGCACCACGTGCAGTTTGTGTTGGGATGCTGTCAGGGAGGCGGGGGCAATTGACAGGCCCCCAGCTGGCTCCAGCCCACCGGCCGGTAGCCGGACAATCTCTGGTTCTCAGAACAGCATCAAAACTGCAACTCAAGCCTCAGAAACCTTTAGAGACTTAAGCACGCAAGCCAGCAGAGATAAGAACTCTTTGCAACAGAAGAGGTGGACAGAGACATGTGTAAGCATATTTACAGCATTTATTCAGCAGCAGGACATAGGAAAAACATGTCTGCTTCCCTTCGTGTCCAATCAAAACAGCATTATAGCAAAAGCAATATACAACGGAAGTTCCCAGCAGACTGTGCTGGAAGTAAACAGACATGTGACATTCAACAACTCAACATATCTGTTCCTCTTAAGGTGTAATGGAACATCAATATCCTAACATCCTTCCCCTTTCCGTGTAGCCTGTAGTACCTGTGGTTAGCATTTAATGTTTGAAAGCCAATTTACTGTCTCTTCTCTTCTCCCTCGTATGTATCTAGGCAGAAACCAAGATACGTCAAGGTCTGTATATATTTTTTTAAAATACAATTTCATTAACTTTTCCTAGTGTTTGGGGAGATGAGTATTTAAGTCACAGCAATTTGGTCAATGGTGGCAGAAGTGTGTCCGTCTGTCTGTAAGTACAGAAGTGTGGACTGATTGAGAGAGATTCACAGATGTAGCTCCCCAGATATACATGCCAAGATCCATTGGTGGCAAGGTTCCGCAATAAGCAGCTTCTAAAATTACAGATTGGATGGGTAAACATGTTGTTATGAGTTTGTGGGTGTCATGGGGTTTTTTTTTGAGGGGGAGGGGGAGTAGGCTGTATGCAAGACCGTTCTAATTCCTGGATCCAGCACGGATTCAATTGCTGGAATAGCCAGGCCAACCTGTGTGATGAGCCATTAAGAGAACAAAAGGAAAAGCAATGGGCCAATAAGAGAACAAAGGAAAGGGGGCTCTGTGCCAGAAGACAAATGGGTGGGGCCCCTCCACCAGGAGTTTGAGAACACAGTTTGCTGTTATGTTATGTGTCAGAGACCAATGGCTGATTTCTGTTTGAAGCCAAGTCTGCAGTTATGGGGAAAGCAATACCCTTTTGGGGTGTTGATGCTGTGAAACCCTCCACTGCAAGCCCAGGTTATACAGGTGAAACTCAAAAAATTAGAACATCGTGGAAAAGTTCCTTTATTTCACAAATTCAACTTCCAAGGTGAAACTCATATATGAGATAGACTCATGACATGCAAAGCAAGATATGTCGAGCCTTGATTTGTGATCATTGTGATGATCATGGCGTACAGCTGATGAAAACCCCAAATTAACAATCTCAGAAAATTAGAATATTCACGGAAATCAGCAAAACAAGGATTGCAAATCGAGCAAGATTGCACCTCTGAGAAGTAGAAACATATCTCGCTTTGCATGTCATGAGTCGATCTCATATATTAGTTTCACCTTTTAAGTAGAATTACTGAAATAAATGAACTTTTCCACAATATTCTAATTTTTTGAGTTTCACCTGTATATACAGTGGAACTTTGGTTTTCGAGTGTCTTGAAAGCTGAATGTTTCAGAACCTGAATGCCTTAAAACCTGGAAGTGAATGCTTCTGTTTTCAAATGCGCCTTGGAAGTCAAATAGTAGTAGTAGTAGTAGTAAGAAGAAGAAGAAGAAGAAGAAGAAGAAGAAGAAGAAGAAGAAGAAGAAGAAGAAGAAGAAGAAGAAGAAGAAGAATTTATTTGTACCCCGCCCATCTGGATGGGTTTCCCCAGCCACTCTGGGCGGCTTCCAACAAAGATTAAAAATACATTAAAAGGTCACACATTAAAAACTTCCCTAAACAGGGCTGCCTTCAGATGTCTTCTAAAAGTCTGGTATTGTTTTTCTCTTTGAGGGTGTTCCACAGGGCGGGCGCCACCACCGAGAAGGCCCTCTGCCTGGTTCCCTGTAACTTGGCTTCTTGCAGTGAGGGAACCACCAGAAGTCCCTCGGCGATGGACCTCAGTGTCCGGGCAGAATGATGGGGGTGGAGATGCTCCTTCAGGTATCCTGGCATCCGCTGTGTGTTTTTCCATTTTCTCGATGGAAATTGCCAACGGCCCTTTGTGCCTCGGTTTTCGGATGTTTTGGAAGTTGAATGGTCTTCTGGAACGGATCATGTTCGAAAACCGAGGTTCCACTGTATATGTAAATAAACAATATATCATTAAGATTCCACAGTCTCCGCTGGGCCTCATTCTGCGGAGCAACTGGAATCATGCACCACTGAGAGATTGGGATGGCAGGCAACAAATCCAAATTTTAAGAGCACTCTCTCTCTCTTTCTCTCCCGTGCACACACATTTTTCCAATTAGCCCCAAACTAGACACTTTAAAAGGTTCGAAAGTGCTTTGAAAAATGCAAATGCCTTGAGGCTTAATAAATCTTAGCCCAAGTGCCTATTAAGAGGCAGCAATGGAGAAATCAAATAGAGTCATGTCCACTACGTTAATAATGGATAAAATGCAGCTCATTTGCCTCCATTATTTTCATTGCGTAAAACTCCAGGCTATAATTCTAGTGGGCTGTTTAATGTGTTTGAGGTTTATTTAAAGATCAACTCTGACACGGGCTTCACTAAGTGAAAGACAGCAGTTCCTACCCTGTTGGGGTTTTTTTGTTTTTTGTTTTGCTATACTCATTTCACAGAATCCCACGTGGATCTTGTACGCAGATATAGAGGTTGAGTTCCAGAATTTAGGAAGCAAATTCTCCCTGTCCTCCTAGAGGTGGAGATATATTGCAATAGAGGGTCCTCAAAGGACTCTGACATTTCGGACAGGCGTGGCAAATCACCAGTGCCCATTTTTCCTCCACGTGGCATTTCCCCCCCCCTGGTGGCAGCAGCAGGATCTGTGGCAGACAACATTGCAGCGGTGGGCTGGGTGGAGGGGATGGCAGAGGGCAGTTGCTCCTGTCAGGAGTTCAGCCTAGACTCAAGTAGGACCCTGGCAGAGACACATGCCCCACTGGCATGTTCTCTCCCTCCTGGTCGATCGTTCGGGAGCTTCATAAGCTTTCTTCAGCCCGAACATCACAGCGACCGGTGCCAACCGACACCGGCACACTTAGGGATCCGCAGAGTTTGTGCATCATGCGTAACAGACATCAGCATCTCAGCGTTTTGGCTAATCTACTTTATGTACATATAAACATACACGGAGCACTGCAATTCTCTAACCCAGTGTTTCCCAAACTTTTTTGGGCAACGGCACACCTGTTTACTGAAAAAAAATCTCGCGGCACACCACCATTAAAGCCCCGCCCCGTGACGTCAGCGCGCAGCGTCACGCCGGGAGGGACGCACGAAAGTGAAAGTTTTTTCCCTCCCCCTTTGCCGGGGAACCTCCAAGCTTTGGGGGTGGGAGGAGGCAGCAGAGCGAGGGACTGAGGGACGGCGGCAACTGAGGCGGCGGCGGCTGTGGTGGTGGTGGCGGCGATAGCGGGCGGAGGAGGGGCGGCGGCGGGGCTTGAGGAGCCGTCGCGGGAGTTGCTGCTGCTGTTGTTGCTGCTGCTGCCCGGACATGCTGGCCTCCTCCTCCTCCGCTGTCTCGCGCTCCTCCCTTTTGCACGCGCTGCCCCGCCGCTCGGCACCACCACCGCGGAGCCGCCCCCGGCTCGACGCGGATCCTCGCCGCCGCCGCCTCTCACCGCCCGACTCGCCCGCCTCCTTCCCACGGCACACCAGCCAATGTCTCACGGCACAGTAGTGTGCCGCGGAACACCGGTTGGGAAACACTGCTCTAACCCTCTCTCTCTAGCATCAGACAGCAAAGAGAAAAGAACAGTGGTACCTCGGGTTAAGTATTTAATTCGTTCCGGAGGTCCGTTCTTAACCTGAAACTGTTCTTAATCTGAAGCACCACTTTAGCTAATGGGGCCTCCTGCTGCCGCCGCACCGCCAGAGCATGATTTCTGTTCTCATCCTAAAGCAAAGTTCTTAACCTGAAGCACTATTTCTGGGTTAGCGGAGTCTGTAACCTGAAGCGTATGTAACCTGAAGTGTATGTAACCCGAGGTACCACTGTAGTCCCACTTCACGGGACACAGGAACACAAACATCCTGTCTCCATCACTTCCCACTCTGTGGAGTCAAAACATACACCGTCATGTGAAAGACAGAGCAGAGATGGTGCTGTTAGAATTCCTGCTCTGCAGATATGCCCAAGTGGGCTAAGTGCAGAGGTTCAAAGGATGGGGAGGAAAACACCTGCTGCTATGCCACACCTGAATATAAGAAGAGCCTCGCTGCTACGTCAGGTCCGTGGCCCATCTGGTCCAGAATCCTGTTCTCACAGTGGCCAGCCAACAGGAAAACCAGCCATCAGGACCTGAGGCCTTGCCTCTCCTGTGGTTTCCAGCGATGGCTTTTCGGATACATGCTGCATCTGATAGTGAAGGGCTAGCATGGACCAGCTGAGGAATAGGCTCGACTTTTGTGTCTGTCTCCAAATATAATCAAGAATTCCCCTTGCTGATGATTTTTGCTCAGTGTGCTTTTTCCCCTCCCCAGGCCTGAAGCTCCCACCCAAGAGAACGCAAGCCTTCCTAAACAGGTATGAAGAATAATATTGGTATGCACTCTCCTCCCCCTTCCCTAAAGAAAGTCACTGGGACAGCTTTTTTCAGGATGAGTTCCCTCGGGAGGGAAGAGAGCTGAAAACATTGGCGTGTTTGTGTAATGTCAATTTATTTGCAAACTGCAAGATGAGAAGGAGGGGGAAAGACCATGCTTATTTGAATAAGCATCAGAGTACCCAAAAGAAAACAGAAGGTCTTTGCTTCTCCCCAGGGTTTCTTGCCTGTGGGCTGCAAAAACGCCAAGCATCTCTCTCTCTCTCTCTCTCTCTCTCCCTCTCTCTCTCTCTCTCATGCATGGCTAAGTTCAAACTGACAGGCTGTGTCCTTGAGCAGGTGTGTGTGTGGGGGGGAGGGTTTCCTATGGCACCCACCCCAGGGCCTCTGAGCAGCCTCCAGCTCTCACAGACCCATAAGCAAGCTCCCTGAGTTACTGAATTATACACAAGGCCCATCGCATGTTTTCAAGAAGTAATGGAGGCTCCACAGACATGTTGGATAGCTCAGTTGGTTCGAGCATGGTGCTGATAATGCCAAGGTTGCAAGTTCAATCCCCGTACGGGACAGCTACATATTCCTGCACCACAAGGGGGTTGGACTGGATGACCCTCAGGGTCCCTTCCAACCAGTAGCGTAGCGTGGGTTGTCAGCACCCGGGGCAAGGCAAGTAATTTGCGCCCCCTAGCCCATGGATTTGCGCCCCTAACCCGTGGATTTGCGCCCTCTAACCCTAACCCCAGATGTTGCGCCCGGTGCAGCCGCCCCCCCTGCACCCCCCACGCTACGCCACTGCTTCCAACTATACAATTCTATGATTCTACATTGTTTGCTTGGGGGTGGGGAGAACTGATGCAACTTTATAAATGTCTCATTTGTTTAGATGTCTCTTCTCTACTGTAATTACAGTAGCAATTCTCTACAGCCTAGGACCCTTGTACCTACAGGACTGCCTCTCCTGGTATGCCCCGCAGAGGACCTTAAGGTCCATAAATAGCAACACCCTAGAGGTCCCGGGCCCTAAGGAAGTCAGATTAGCCTCAACCAGAGCCAGGGCCTTTTCAACACTGGCTCCAGCCTGGTGGAACACTCTGTCTCATGAGACCAGGGCCCTGCAGGATCTGATTTCTTTCTGCAGGGCCTGTAAGACAGAGTTGTTCTGCCTGGCCTTTGGCTTGGAATCAACTTGATCCCAATCCTCTCTTTCCTTTTTCCTTTCTCCTTCTGTGATGGAACTCCTATTTGGGGACTTCCCTGGCTTTTTTCTGGCCCACGTAGGACCAGTCTGGATAGCTAGCCTTGCTGAAGACTTGACGTTTTCATCCCCAAAATAGTTTTTGAGTTTCTGCTGAAATGAGGCTGCATTTTAATGTTGTATTTTAATCTTGTTTTAAGTTGTACAGTGGTACCTCGGGTTAAGTACTTAATTCGTTCCGGAGGTCTGTTCTTAACCTGAAACTGTTCTTAATCTGAAGCACCACTTTAGCTAATGGGGCCTCCTGCTGCTGCCGTGCTGCCGGAGCACGATTTCTGTTCTCATCCTGAAGCAAAGTTCTTAACCTGAAGCACTATTTCTGGGTTAGCGGAGTCTGTAACCTGAAGCGTATATAACCTGAAGCGTATGTAACCCGAGGTACCACTATATTTCAATCAATTGTTTTATATCTGGTGTTAGCTGCCCTGAGCCCGGTCTTGGCTGGGAAGGGTGGAGTATAAATAAAATTTATTATTATTATTATTATTATTATTATTATTATTCTCTCCCAGCTGGGCAGCGAGATCCATACCATTGGCTGTCTTCTGCAAGCTTCATTCACAAGTCCCTGGAGCAGCTCAGGGGTCACAACACAGGGGTCCAGCTCCCGGTAGCAACAGCTTCATATGAATGCAGCCATAGGTCTTCTTTAAAGCGCACCTTCACCATTGTGGCAGTCTTGGCTTCCCCCAAAGAATCCTTGGAACTGCAGTTTGTTACATATGGCTGCTGGGAATAGTAGTCTAACAACCCTTGGCACCTTAAAAAAATTACAGCTCCCAGAACTCTTTAGAGGAAGTGGTGAAAGGGTGCTTCAAAGGCATGCTGTGGATGTGACCTTAGCTGAACTGGAGCTGCGTGCTCAGGAATTCTGAAATCCTGCTGCAAGAAAAGCCTGAGCATATGCATATTCTTATTTCCTCTGATTTTAAATAACTTATTCTATCATGTTCCTATGGGGTACGATGCTGGTTCCGCTAGTTTTTAGGAGGGGCGAGGCACCTAAACTAAGGTTACCAGATTTTTTTCAATGAATTCGGGGACGCTTTTCAACTTCAATGGATTTTGTATGGGGACTGATTTGTAAATCTGGGGACTGTCCCCAGGAAACGGGGACTTCTGGTAACCTTAACCTAAACCAAATTCCTGGAGAGTTTATTCAGCTCCCAGTCTGGCTTTCAGGTCCTATCACTTTGAAACATCTATTTTTGGTTGGCTTGAGAATATGTTCTATTCCTCCCCCCCCCCATAATGAACATAATTAAAACTACATTAAACAACAACAACAAAAGCCATAGCTGTCAACTTTTCCCTTTTCTTGCGAGGAATCCTATTCGGAATAAGCGAATTTCACTTTAAAAAAGGGAAACGTTGACAGCTATGGCAACAGCTAGCCTCAGGGGGAGAAGCGTAACAACATCTTAAAATCAGAGCCTTTATTTTATGATGCACGTAAAGTCTTTAATGCAATAAATCTCTCCAGATGTTTCCATGGGTCTGGGGATGTTGTTTGGACTTGTCTTGCACAGGAGATGAATGGATGTCAGGTGTTGTAAAAGGATAAAGAACTTGTCTTGGCCTCCGACCTCGCTGATTTGGCAGGTCACGTTCTTGGCCAGAACAACAGACCACACCTGAGCATACCATGAATGACAGGCCTGTTGCAGAACATCCACATTTAGCAATTCCTAAACGATCTACAATCTTAAGGGCTAAAAAACCATCCTTTTTTTAAAAAGAAGAAGCCAGAACTTTTAGGAAGCCTCATCCAGGATTATATCCCGCTCTTGGAGAGCTTCAGCATATGTTGTCCTGCCTCAAATGTTCTGAAGAGAAGAAATCACACTTTTCTTTTCTTTTCATTTTTTATAATTTTTTATTAGTTTTTCAACATATCATTTTCAACAATAATTAAACATACTTTCATAGCTTATACAGTTTTTTGACTTCCATCAATCACATCTGAAAATTTTCCAATCTACGCACTTAATATACATTTCTTACTTCCACTATTACATTTAAATCTCATAACTAATATCTCTATTCTTTCTCTACTTTGCAATGTTTCATACATACAAAACTTCTTGTAGTCCTACTACAAGATTACTGTTGATTACAGTTGCTCTTTAAATAATTTGTATATTTCTTCCAATCTTCTGTGAATCTCTGGTCCCGCAGGTTTCGAATCCTTCCTGTCATTTTATCCAATTCTGCATAGTCCGTTAATTTTGTCTGCCATTCTTCTTTCATCAGAATTTCTTCTTGCTTCCATTTCTGGGCTAACAATACTCTTGCCGCTGTTGTTGCATATAAAAGCAATTTGACATCTTGCCTCTTAATATCCTCACCTATAATACCAAGTAAAAATGCTTCTGGTTTTTTAAAAAATGTATATTTCAACATCTTTTTCATCTCATTATATATCATTTCCCAAAAGTTTTTTTTTACTTTCTTACATTCCCACCACATATGATAAAATGTTCCTTCTTTTTCTCTTGTCTTTTCATCCAGGGTGTTGTCAATAAAGAGATTGTCTATGTAGACCTGAAGGATCCCAGTGGCCTGAGAAGACCTAAGCAAAGGAAGGCAGAGGAGCATTCAGAATACGCCAGTGTCCGGGTAGCTTAGCCTGTGGCTGCAAGAGGAACACTTTCCTGCCTGGAGTCAAAAACCACCGACCAGAGATGAAACTCCATCAAACAGACCCTACCATGCAAATTAAAGAAATTGGGTGTGCTGCATGGATTCTGGCTCAGAGAGGCGTGGCTCACCCTCCCTATTTGATCTGGCTGTTTTTGCAAGAAGTTTGAAAGGAAAGGCTGTTTCTTTTTTCCTTTGTGCAGGGAGACTAGTGCTTTGTGCAGGGAGCATCACTCTCTGGACATTGCACAGCTCATGGACACTGGAAATGGATTTATACTGAGTCAGTCCACAGGTCCAATGAGCCAGTGTGGTGTAGTGGTTCAGAGCGGTGGACTTGTAATCTGGTGAACCGGGTTCGCATCTCCGCTCCTCCACATGCAGCTGCTGGGTGACCTTGGGCCAGTCACACTTCTCTGAAGTCTCTCAGCCCCACTCACCTCACAGAGTGTTTGTTGTGGGGGAGGAAGGGAAAGGAGAATGTTAGCCGCTTTGAGACTCCTGAAGGGGAGTGAAAGGCGGGATATCAAATCCAAACTCTTCTTCTTCTCAGTAGCGTCCACACTGACTGACAGCAGCAGTTCTCCATGATTTCAGATGGAGCCAACTAGAGATGTGATGGGGAACTGAATCAGGGTCCTTCTCTACCACAAAGCTAAAATCCTTCCACCCTTAACTTTTAATGTTTAACGGACAACTGTATTTTAATACTTTGTTGGAAGCCACCCAGGGTGGCTGGGGAGACCCAGCCAGATGGGCGGAGTATAAATAATAAATTATTATTATTGTTGTTGTTGTTGTTTAGTCGTTTAGTTGTGTCCGACTCTTCGTGACCCCCTGGACCAGAGCATGCCAGGCACTCCTGTCTTCCACTGCCTCCCGCAGTTTGGTCAGACTCATGTTTGTAGCTTCGAGAACACTGTCCCACCATCTCGGTCCTCTGTCGTCCCCTTCTCCTTGTGCCCTCCATTTTTCCCAACATCAGGGTCTTTTCCAGGGAGTCTTCTCTTCTCATGAGGTGACGAAAGTCTTGGAGCCTCAGCTTCACGATCTGTCCTTCCAGTGAGCACTCAGGGCTGATTTCCTGCAGAATGGAGAGGTTTGATCTTCTTCCAGTCCATGGGACTCTCAAGAGTCTCCTCCAGCACCAGGATTCAAAAGCATCAATTCTTCGGCGATCAGCCTTCTTTATGGTCCAGCTCTCACTTCCATACATCACTACTGGTGTATGGTAGTGATGTAGTGATGATAATGATGATGATGATTAACAACAGAAAAAGAGAGCCCTGCAACTAAACCCCCTAGGCTTGGCCCATCCATTAATAGTTAACTAATTTGATTACCAGGCAAGCAAAGACACGGGTGTGCTGGGGGTTGTTTCCCTAGGAGGCTGATGGAGAGACACGTGTTTTCTGATGCGCGCAGGAAGACGCACCACTGCAGAGACCGAGGGGAGGCGGAGCAAAGGCGATTTCGAATTCTTTTCTCTTTTGCAGCCAAGCGCAACCCTCGCCCCGCGCAGGGAACCTGTCAGCGGCAACTGCAACCATCTAAACTACTCGCTCCGCTTCCCTTTAATACACTGACAAATGTTTCCTGCAGAACAGATTCCATTAAAATGTACCGACAACGCCGCCTCCAAGCCCGTTTTTGCTAACCAGCTGAGTGGCAGGACGGCAGCAAAAAAGGGAGCCGGGCGCGCTGGTCGGATTGAACTTGCGGCGCTGTTGCAAGAGATATTTAAATAAAATAATAACAACAATAATAAATCATTTTGTTAGGTGACACTTGCGATCCCAGGGCAGCTGCGGCTTCCTTGGCCTTTGAGCGACCTCTGCAGTTCAGAGCGCGCAATCTCCAGCTCCTCCGCCATCCTCCTGCCTGCGTTCAGGGGCGGTGGCTTCCTCGCATCTTAAGCTCCTTAAAACTGTCTCCAGAAGACACGCCCTTCCTTGCAAACTGCCTTTATCTCCCCCACCCCATCGCCCCCGGGAGCTTCTCCTCGCACCCCAAGCGGCACGGACCCCCCTCCGTTTGCAATCTGCTTGGCGTTCAGGGCAGCGGGTGGCGAAGGAGGGCTGCGCGCTTTTTACTTCGCGAAAGGGAGTTGGTGAGGATCGGGAAAGGCCATCTGCACCACCCAACGACCCCTGCCCAAAAGGCAGAGCCACACAGGGAGCTGCCTTCTACCAAGGCAGACCTTTGGTCCATCCAAACCATTATTGTCTGCACTGACTGGCAGCTGCTGTCCAGCATTTCAGGCACGGGTCTCGCCCAGCCCTACCTGGAGACGCCCAGCGCGCTAGACTCGGCAATTTGGGTTGGTGGCCATCACTGCCTCATGTGGAAGTGAGTTCCCCAGTTCAACTGTGCATTGCATGAATAAGGATTTTCTTCTCTGTCCTATACAATTCCTTCCAGTAGCACCTTAAAAGGTAAAGGTAAAGGGACCCCTGGCCATTAGGTCCAGGCAGTTCACAGAATAAAATCAAGATCTATTACCATAAAATACCTAGTAAAAATAAAAACAATAACCCTAGCCCCCCCCAAAAAACCCACATTTTAAAAGGGCGTGCAATCAGATCAGCCAAAGGCCTGGTGTACAATGAAGGCGCCAGGCAAATTTCCCTGGGGAGAGCATTCTGCAGACAGGGAGCCACCGCAGAGAAGGCCCCGCTCCTCTTGCAGAGGAGACACACAAAGAAGGGCCTCAGAAGATGTTCTCAGTGTCCGGGTAGGTTCATATGGAAAGAGGCATTATGAGAGAGGGAGAAAAGCTTTCCCCTGTCCTGTGGTGGCCATGTGGGATTGCTATGAGGAATTATGAAAAAATGAAGCAAGCCATTGTGTCAGTGATGAAAGCATTGCTTTGACTGGGCTGGAATCATTTGACATGATTTCTTATCAATCCCACAAGCCTCTGCATCTCTACCCCATTTTCTTTAGGCTTGACAAGTCACGTACACAGAGCAGTTGCTTCACCAGGCATCCTGGGTCATAAAGATAGGAGGTAGCTTTGATGTAGCTTTTGTTAATCTTTAGCAGGATCTTAGGGCCAGGAAAAGAGTTACACGGAGGTGGTAAATGCCTGTCTTTCTTTCCTATGGGTTTATGACCTCCGGGGGTACTAAATGCATTCCTCTTTAAGTATAGGTAAAGGCACCCCTGACCATCAGGTCCAGTTGTGGCTGACTCTGGGGTTGCAGTGCTCATCTCGCTTTATTGGCCGAGGGAGCCGGCGTACAGCTTCTGGGTCATGTGGCCAGCATGACTAAGCCACTTCTGGCAAACCACAGCAGTGCACGGAAACGCTGTTTACCTCCCCGCCAGAGCGGTACCTATTTATCTACTTGCACTTTGATGTGCTTTCGAACTGCTAGGTTGGCAGGAGCAGGGACCAAACAACGGGAGCTCCCACCGTCGCGGCGATTCGAACCGCCAACCTTCTGATTGGCAAGTCCTAGGCTCTGTGGTTTAACCCACAGCGCTACCCACGTCCCTTGCATTCCTCTTTGGTTCCTGTTTATTTAGCCTAAAACTTGTATGCATGCTCAAGTAGTTCTTTGTAGTTAAAAGCATTCCTCTGATCTGACTTTGTCCCACGTGGGAATTTTTTGAAATGCTCAGAGGAAATCTGATTGGTTCTTACAAACGCTGTGTTTAAAGTTCTTTTGTTAATAAAAGGGAGCTGGGCCAGGGTGTGGCAGATTATTATTTCGCACTTCCTCCCAGAGTCTTGCTGGCCAAGCTCATATCTATTTTATTAATCAGAGTCCAGTCCTTTCCTTTGCCTTCAGAACGCAACATTGTCCACTTTCTCCATGCAATGAATAGTTTTTAAAACTCCCATCTTTGCCGTCTCCTACTCGCCTTTTCTGTAAACCAAAAAGTCCAAAAAGCTGCATCCTTTCTCCGTGTATATATACGAGCGTTCCAGTGATTATTTGGGGCTTCAGGGCCTACTAACCTAAATTGGAGTCCGGGGATACACAAACTTGTGTTTTTTAGTGCTTCGAAATCTTGAGCAAAGAAGGAACTGGGAGCTCGCAAGCAACTTCAGCATCATGAGATGCCGGGGTCTGAAGCAGAGACTTTTCTCATGCAAATAAGATGCTGCACCGTTGAGCCCCAGCCCATGCAACATGCATGGCAGTACATTTTTGCAACAGCAGATCCGGGAACACGGGGGGGGGGGGAAGACCCGCTGAGCTCCACCGCCTATGTACTCCGAAAAACAACATGATATGCAACAAGAAAGGAGTCAGAACAGTGCAAGCAGAACCATTAGGCTGTTAATTTTAAAGATTTAAACCCTGCCTTTCAATCAAATGGTCCCTATGCTGCCTTGCTCCAGATTTTAAAAAGTCAATACAGGAATATCAAGATAACTTGTGTGTGTGTGTGTGTGTGTGTGTGTGGACACACCTGCTAGCCTCCAAATCTATGTTGATTATATAAAAATAATAGTTCTATACACTTAGTAGCCGGAATCCCTAAGCAGGTTACAGTAAAATATGAAAATCAGATTTTAAATGCATATATCACACAAGAGACAATATTATTTTTTGATTTTATTAATCTATGGATTGCTTTCCAGATGAGTCTCCAAGGTGACCAACAGCAAAAGAAATAAAAACAGCTTTAAAAGCACTACAGAATATGACAACCACAGATCGGTGTTTATTCTGCCTTGGGTTTTTTTGTTTTTGTTTTAAAAAGCCTAAGGCAGATACTAAAAGCCTTGTGCAGCAAGCTTCTGGTATTTTTGAGAATTTAATGCTCCTGAAGAAGGCAGTGACCTGCTGTGTGTATAAACGATACTTATCGTTATTATAATTAATTAAATTTGTCTACCGCCTTATACCCGCAGGTCTCAGGGTGGTTCACAACATAAAATCACAATGTAAAATCACAAAATACGTAGTACCCAATAAATCCCCATCTCCCCATCTCCCCGACACATTTTAAAAGGGCATTGGATGTCAATCACCCAAAGACCTGGTTAGTAAAGAGTCATTGCCGACTCTAGGGTTGCGGGGCTCATCTCACTTTATTGGCTGAGGAAGCTGGCGTACAGCTTCCGGGTCATGTGGCCAGCATGACCAAGCCGCTTCTGGCAAACCAGAGCAGCGCACAGAAACGCCATTTACCTCCCCGCCAGAGTGGTACCTATTTATCTACTTGCACTTTGACCTGCTTTCAAACTGCTAGGTTGGCAGGAGCAGGGACCGAGCAACGGGAGCTCACCCCACTGCGGGGATTCGAACTGACGACCTTCTGATCGGCAAGTCCTAGGCTCTGTGGTTGAACCCACAGCGCCACCCGTGTCCCAAGACCTGGTTAAAGGGGAACATTTTTGCCTGGTGCCTAAAGGTGTATAATGAAGGCACCAGGTGACCCTCCCTGTGGAGAGAGCATTGCACAAATGGGGAGCCACTGCAGAAAAGGTCCTGTACTTGTGTTGCCAACCTTCAGATCTCTCACGGAGGAGGCGCATGAAGAAGGGCCTCAGAAGATGATCTCAGGTTCTGGGTCGGTTCATATGGGTAGAGTTGGTCCTTGAGGGATTGCGGTCTTGCGCCATTTAAGGCTTTATAGGTCAAAACCAGCACTTTGAATTGGGCCCAGAAACTAATTGGTAGCCAGTGCGGTGGGACCAGCATCAAACCGGTGAGCAACTTGACCACTGAATTCTGCATTAGCTGAAGTTTCCGAACTACCATATTTTTCCGTCTATAAGACACCCCGATGTATAAGACGCCTCTGATTTAAGAAAATGGGGGGAGATGCCCCCCCGTGTATAAGACGCCCCCAATTTTTTTCAGGGGGGGGGACCTAGTCTTATATACGGAAAAATACAGTACCTTCCAAGGCAGCCCTACATATAACGTATTGCAGTAATCTAATCTCAAGGTCACCAGAGCACAGACAACAGTATAAGGATACAGCTGTCTCTCAAGTACCCTGGTCCTGGGCTGTACAGGGCCTTACACGTTTGCACCAACACCTTGAGCATGTCCTGGTAGCAAATTGGAAGCTTGTGGAAATCCTGCCGTAGCTGAATCCTGTGGCTCAGCGTCAAGGGTAGTCCCACAAACAGTGCATTGCAGTAATCCAGCCCTGAGGTTCCCGGTGCATGCACAATTGTGGTCAAGGAATGGCTGCTGTTGTCTAACCAGTTGATTCTCATAAGAGGCACTGGTAACCACTGAAGACACTTGCACCTCCAGTGACAGAGATGGGTTGAGGAAAACTCCTCTAGACCACAGAGCTGGTCCTTTGGGGAGAGTGTGGCCCCATAGATCCAGAAATAGATTGATTTCCCAGACCTGGGAATCACTCACCCACAGAGCCTCCCATCCTGCTACGATTCTTCTCCAGAACCTGCATGCATCTCCTCCGGCCTCCTTGCTGCTCAACTGCCCCAGATCTCTCCCGAGTGAACCCCGTCTGATATGGGGCCTCCTCGACCTGATCTGCCAGCCCTATAGGCTTCCATCGCTCATCATTCTTGATCATTTCCTCCACTGGCTGGAGCTGATGGTAGTTGGACTCCCAAGAACATTCAGAGGGTTGCAGGCTCCCCATCCCTGTTCTTGTCTAGTGAGCTTCATGAGAGCTTCAGAGAGACAGTGTGGTGTAGTGGTTAGAGCGTTGGACTAGGACCTGGGAAACAAGGGCTCAGAGCTCTGCTTGGCCATGAAGCTCGCTATGTCTGTCCTAGGGGTCAGTCCACTTCCTCTCAGCCTACCCTACCTCACAGGGTTGTTGTGGGGACTAAATAAGGAGGGGGAGAATTATGTACAGCACTTTGTGGTCCTTGGAGAAACGGTGGGATTTAAATGCAATGAATAAAAAAATTAGGGTTTGGACCAGATGACCCTGACTGGTTTGCCCAGTCTGCGAGGACTTTAAATCTTTCCACTGAGAGATCGGCTGGGTAACTTTTTATTAGGGAGCAAGTTCCCTTATTCTTCCAGACTTTTAGAAGACATCTGAAGGCAACCCTGTTTAGGGTAGCTTTTAATGTTTAATAGATTATTGTATTTTAATATTCTAATATACCCCAGACAGGTGGGTGGGGTATAAATAAATAAATAAATATATTCCAAAAACGTGGCCTGTGTTGCTTTTAGAGCGACAAAATTTAGGAAGGAAACTTTGTGGGCGTGATAAGATAAATTCTTTAGGGGAGCGAACCCTTAAATGCCTGTTACAGATAGGTAGCCGTGTTGGTCTGCCATAGTCAAAACAAAAAAATTCCTTCCAGTAGCACCTTAAAGACCAACTAAGTTAGTTATTGGTATGAGCTTTCGTGTGCAAGCACACGGGTATCTGAAGAAGTGTGCTTGCACACGAAAGCTCATACCAAGAACTAACTTAGTTGGTCTTTAAGGTGCTACTGGAAGGAATTTTTTTGCCTTAAATGCCTGTTATTAATAATTTCAACTATGTAATGCATTTTATTTTGTTATATGTATCTTGGGGATTTTTTTTGTAATGGCTCCGACTACATAAATAAATAATACTCAACAGTTAAATAATATTTGACTGCTTGGCTCTTGGGAGCCCCCTCCAATTCCCCAATTCAATTATTCTGTAGCTGAGCGGGGATTTGAACCCCAGTTCCTCTCCAGCCCCGGCCTGACAACTTAACTACTATGATGGCTCGGTCTCTATCCTCCCAGCTCCAGACAAATTCCTTGACCTTTTAAAATACTGCATTGATTCTTCCTTTCTTTTATGCTTTTTCACTCTGCTGCTGCCATGTTTTTATTGCAAGGCACTTTTAATATGTCCCCCCTTTCCCCCTCAACGGCTAGCTTATTTTGATTGTTTTCCGCGTTTTCCTGCGCCGCCCCAGGGAGCACTGACAGTAAAGGGTGGGTGGGACGCGATATGTCAAGCTGCGAAACGTGCGAGCTATTCGTGGCCCAATTTGCTCGTCTCTGGGCTTTTTTCTGCTTGCTTCTGGTCATCTCGCCAAAGACCTCCGTCGGCGCCACCCTTTGCGCACGGACACACCCTGCGCATCCCCAGGAGGCCGCTGCGCTTTCAAAGCAAGTTTTCAGCACCAAAACTTTCTCCACGTCGATCGCGACCCCCGAAAGCAATTTTACCTCGCTCGGTTGTTATTTCCCACGTGGGTTCCCGCAAAACAGTTCGGGCAAAAGAATTGCAATTGCTACTGTACATCCTGACACTCTTGCTCTGGCCAGCAGGTGTCTGTTTGGAAACCTGCACTGGAGAAAATACCATCTCCTCCTCCTCCTCCGCTACAAATGAGAAACATACTATTCTCCTCCATTTGTCTGTTGCTTTGTGTAGTTCTAGCACTGCCGGAAACACTGAATGGGAAAAACTGTTGTGCATTGAGGCCCACAAAAGACACCCAGAGAGCTTTGTATTGTTGATTTTTGGGGAGGGCAGGATAACATTAGTTTTCTTCCTCCATGGGGAAAAACGGTTCATTTTCCACATTTCTGCAGACTTTTTTTAAAAAAATCAACATCATTGTTGTCTGTTTTCCGCTATAGGCACAGCGTGGTATAGTGGGTGGAGCTGGGCTGGGAGAACCTGGCAGCTCCCAATTAAGCCACGCAGTTCACTGAGTGACATAGTAGTAGTAGTAGTAGTAATAATAATAATAATAATAATAATAATAATAATAATAATAATAATAATTTATTTGTACCCCGCCCATCTGGCTGGGCTTCCCTAGCCACTCTGGGCGGCTTCCAACAAAGATTAAAAATACATTAAAATGTCACCCATTAAAAACTTCCCTGAACAGGGCTGCCTTCAGATGTCTTCTAAATGTCATGTAGTTGTTTATCTCTTGGACATCTGGTGGGAGGGCGTTCCACAGGGAGGGCGCCACCACTGAGAAGGCCCTCTGCCTGGTTCCCTGTAACTTGGCTTCTCAGCTTTGTCTACCTCACAGGGTTGTTGTGAAGAATGTGTGCCAACCTAAGCTCCTCGGAGGAACGGTGGTGGGATAAGGGAGCCAGTGTTGTGGTTTAGAGCAGTGTTTCCCAAACGTTTTTGGGCAACGGCACACCTGTTTACTGAAAAAAAATCTCGCGGCACACCACCATTAAAGCCCCGCCCCGTGACGTCAGCGCGCAGCGTCACGCCGGGAGGGACGCACAAAAGTGAAAGTTTTTTCCCTCCCCCTTGCTGGGGAACCTCCAAGCTTTGGGGGTGGGAGGAGGCAGCAGAGCGAGGGACTGAGGGACGGCGGCAACTGAGGCGGCGGCGGCTGAGGCAGAGCTGGGAAGGGGGTTTCCAGGGGACACGGCAGCTCCTCGAAAGGCTTCTCTCAGCTGCGCTCAATCCGCCTCGGAGAGGATTTCCCCTCCGGTCCCATGCGTTCGTTTGGGGCATCGCTCCGGCTGCTCCCTCTCCCGCCACGCAGGAGCGATGCCTCTCTCTGGCTCTCCCTCCGCGCAGGCTGAGGGAGGGAGGGAGGGGCGCGTGTGACCCGTCTCTGCTGGGAGACCAAACCCAGCGAGGCAGAGTCGCGCGGAGGCGCCCAGGCAGCGCTGCCGGCTGCGAGGAGGAGCGCCAGGCAGCAGCAGGAGGCGCGGCCTCTCCTCGCCGCCGCCGCCCCGCCTCTCGCCGCCCGACTCGCCCGCCTCCCTCCAGGCATCTCGCGGCACACGAGGCAACGTCTCACGGCACACTCGTGTGCCGCGGAACACCGGTTGGGAAACACTGGTTTAGAGTGCCAGACTAGGGCTTGGGAGGCCAGGGTTCAAATCACTAGGCAGTGGCAGAGCATATGCCCACACTGCCCAGGGTGGGCATGCTCCCGAGGGGTGTGGGGTGTGGTGGGTGCCCTCCCAGGTGCAGGATAGCCGCTCGGGTGCACGGAGCGGCGCACACACCCTGCAGCCAGGGGTGGAGCAAGACGCCCACAGGGGTGGAGCGAGCCGCCGATGGCAGACATTTGGCGCACTGCCCACCCACGACTCCTAATAATAATAATAATAATAATAAATTTTTATTTATATCCCGCCCTCCCCAGCCGAAACCGGGCTCAGAGCGGCTAACAACAATAAAAGTAACACAGTTTACATAAAACCACAATCAATTAATTGAAATGCATTCTAAAATCAATTCATGCTAAAATCAATTCAAAATCAAATTAATGGCAACCATTGGGCTAGAGTGCTATGAGGATTACCGAAGGAGGGGGTCAGGCTGTGCCTTGGCCAAAGCCCTGGTGCAACAGCTCCGTCTTGCAGGCCCTGTGGAAAGATGTCAAGTCCCGCAGGGCCCTAGTCTCTTGTGACAGAGTGTTCCACCAGATTGGGGCCACGGCCAAAAAAGCCCTGGCTCTGGTTGAGGCCAGCCTAACCTCCCTGTGGCCTGGGGTTTCCAAGATGTTTTTATTTGCAGACCATAAGGTCCTCCGTGGGACATACCAGGAGAGGCGGTCCCGTAGGTACAAGGGTCCTAGGCCATATAGGGCTTTAAAGGTTAAAACCAGCACCTTAAACCTGAACCTGTACTCCACTGGAAGCTAGTGCAGCTGGTAGAGCACCGGGTGAATGTGATCCCACGGCCAAGACCCCGTAAGGTGTCTCGCCGTGGCATTCTGCACCAGCTGGAGTTTCTGGGTCAGTCTCAAGGGCAGCCCCACGTAGAGCGAGTTACAATAATCCAGTCTGGAGGTGACCGTTGCGTCGATCACAGTGGCTAGGTCAGGGCGAGAAAGGTAAGGAGCCAACTGCTTAGCTTGGTGGAGATGAAAAAATGCCACCTTTGTTATAGCTGCAATCTGCGCCTCCATGGAAAGGGAGGTGTCGAAGATTACACCCAAACTCTTAACGGACGGTGCTGGCACTAATTGCGTCCCTACAAGAGATGAGAGTTGTCCCCCCAATCCCATATTGTCCCGACCCAGCCAAAGGACCTCTGTCTTCAAAGGATTTAATTTCAACCAGCTCCCACATAACCATCCAGCCACAGCTTCCAGACATCTGATCAGTGTGTCTGGGGCCGAGTCAGGATGGCCATCCATCAACAGATAGAGTTGGGTGTCATCAGCATACATGATATAAAGGACAATTTTGAAAGCCATAAGGCAGGAGGGAAGGAAGTCGATAGGCTCTAAAGAACCAGGGATGTAAAGTGGATTGTAATGATGTAAACGTATATTATCAAATGGAAAATAAATAAAAATTATATATATAAAAAGAGAAGAAGCCCTGGATATAGGTGCAACAAATAAGTATGATGCAAATGCTATGAAAGTGAGGAATTGTGATAATCACAGGCACCTAAGCATAAGGCCAGGAAGGAGAAGAGGCCATCTGTGCAGGCCTATCACAGAACAGGAGTTGGAAGGGACCTTTGTTTGGAATCTGTAGTGCAAGATGCAACTGCAATATCCCGGAGAGCTGCTCATCCGGGTTCCAGCCAATAGTTCCTTGAGCGGTTTAACAACCAACCCCTCTTTCCAGGGAACTCTGAGAATTGCAGCTTTGTGAAGGGAGCAGGGGTCTCCTCACAAGTCTCAGCACCCATAACAAACTATAGCTCCCAGGATTTTGGGGGGACTGTTCTGTTCTGTGCTAACCTTGGATCCTAGAACAATAGGCAAGTAGGATCCTAGAATGCAACAACTGATTGGCCTGCAGGAAAAGACCAATCAGGCTCCAGGAGGGAAGCAGAATCAGCCAATCAGACGGGACTCGTGTAAATAATGTATATAAAAGCCTGAGGTTTGGGGGGAGGGCAATTAAATCACTGTTTTACAAGCTGCAAGAAAGAGCATGAAATCACTTCAGGACTCCGAGTATATTTCAGTTCAAAGTGCTTTAAATGTATGGTGTGGATGTGGCGCTAATTCTGGTTTTGTCTTCCTGCTGAGTTTTGCGACAGCAACTCTAATGGACCAATCTCCATCCATGCAGAGCCACTAATGAGCATCACTGAATTGTGGTTGCGAGTGCTTCTGGAGACCTGTGCCCCACAGCTTACAGAGGTGGGAAATTGTCCCTCTCGAGGGAAGCCTTGGCTTTACTTGAGCATTCTGCAGAAGCATCACGGATTCATAGAATTGTAGAATTTGGAGGGATCCCCAAATGTAGTCCAACCACCTGCAGGAATCACAGCTAAAGAATCCTAACATCCAACCTCTGTTTGAAAACCTCATATAAAAAGAGCTCACTATCTCCCGAGGGAGACCGTTCCACTGTTGAACAGCTCTTTACTGTCAGAGAGTTTTTCCAGATGTTTAGTTAGAATCTCCTTTCTTTTAATTTGAATCCATTGATTTGGGTCCTACCCGCTGGGTCAGCAATAAACCAGCTTGCTCCATCTTCCACTCCTTTCAGTCTCTTCTTACTCCTTCAACCGTTCCTCATAGGGCTTGGTTTCCAGACCCTTGATCATCTTGGTCGTCCTCCTCTGCACCTGTTCCAGCTTGTCAGCATCCTTCCTAAATTGTGGGGCCTTCTTAAAATGTGGTGGACATGTGAGAAAACGAAAAAGTTTTGGGAACTGATTTATAACGAATTGAAAAAGATATTTAAATATACCTTCCCGAAAAAGCCAGAAGCTTTCTTGGTAGGCTTGACAGGAGAGGAAATAGAAAAAGCAGATCAAATGTTATTTATGTATGCTACGACTGCTGCCAGAACTTTGTTAGCCCCAAAATGGAAAGTACCAGAGTTACCAACATTAGAGGAGTGGCAGACGTGTTGGAGCTTCCATACAACCGAGCTGTAATGGCTCTCCTCCGACATATCTTCGGAATCCATTGACCTCTGCTCCAACGGTGATTAATGACCTGAGCCTTCAGGCATGCTCCCCATTACGCAGAGTATCCAGACAGCAGCAGAAGAGGCAGAAATATGTGCTACATCACTACGTTTATTTCTATCTACTCAGGACAGAAAGAATATGCGTCTGCTCTCTGTGAGAGACAGTGAACAACAGGAACACAAAATAGGAAACCAGTAACATCAACATCCGTCTCCCGGTGAGACTTCCAACAGTCTGGAATGTCAACAGAGTCTTGTGACTCCAAAAATCTGCACAGTGGCATAACAGAAATCTAACAAGACGAAGATGGTTGACTATGCGGAACTAGCAAAACTGACCTACAGGATCCGAAATCAGGAGGAAACAAAATTCTAAAGAGAATGGAGTAAATTTATGGATTACAGTGGTACCTCGCAAGATGAATGCCTCTCAAGACAAAAAACTCGCTAGACGAAAGGGTTTTTGGTTTTTTGAGTTGCTTCGCAAGACGATTTTCCCTATGGGCTTGCTTCGCAAGACGGAAACGTCTTGCAAGTTTGTTTCCTTTTTCTTAACACCGTTAATACAATTGCGACTTGACTTCGAGGAGCAACTCATAGAACGCGGTGTGGTAGCCTTTTTTGAGGTTTTTAAAGACTTTGGTGATTTTTGAAGCTTTTCCAAAACTTTCCCGACACCGTGCTTCGCAAGACGAAAAAAATCGCAAGACGACAAAACTCGCGGAATGAATTAATTTCGTCTTGCGAGGCACCACTATGTATAAATAATAACTGCAGAAACTTGAAGACTGTGGCAGGACTGCAATAAATCTTACGATGTAGACATCACTGGATATAATAAGAAACTGTGGAAAGGTAACTGAAGCAAGAAAACCTGTTGAAGGGAGGGAGGGAAGTCAGGGCTGGGAAAGAATGTGGGTAAATGACAGTTATTGTATTTTGTTTTATTGATTTAAATGAAAAACCAATAAAAAGCATTGACAAAAATAAATAAATTGTGGTGCCCAGAACTGGACACAGGACTCCAGGTGTGGTCTGACCAAAGCAGAATAGAGTGATACTATTACTTCTAGCGTATAGTTAAAGCCATGGTTTTCCCAGTAGTGATGTATGGAAGTGAGAGCTGGACCATAAAGAAGGCTGATCACCAAAAAATTAATGCTTTTGAATTATGGTGCTGGAGGAGACTCTTGAGAGTCCCATGGACTGCGAGAAGATCAAGCCTATCCATTCTGAAGGAAATCAGCCCTGAGTGCTCACTGGAAGGACAGATCCTGAAGCTGAGGCTCCAAGACTTTGGCCACCTCATGAGAAGAGAAGACTCCCTGGAAAAGACCCTGATGTTGGGAAAGATGGAGGGCACAAGGAGAAGGGGACGACAGAGGACGAGATGGTGGGACAGTGTTCTCAAAGCTACCAGCATGAGTTTGACCAAACTGCAGGAGGCAGTGGAAGACAAGAGTGCCTGGCGTGCTCTGGTCCAGGGGGTCATGAAGAGTTGGACATGACTAAACGACTAAACGACAACAAATTACTTCTAGCTGCTCAATAGTCTTCCTCTCGTTTCTCCATGTGTGATATTACGTGGGGCGGGCTCAGTTGATGCTGAGAATGCCTTCCCTCCTCCCTTTTCTGATGGCCTGGGATTCGGACTCGGATGCTGAACCTGAGGGATCCCAGCCTGCACAGGAGTCCCCGCCTCCAGAACCAGCTGAGCCGAGGCTGGGGCCTGAGCCTGAAGGGTCCTCACCTGTGCTGGATCCTCAGGTGCAGGCACCAGCTGAGTCTGCTCTGGCTCCTGAGGTGATGGAGGACCCATTGCCTGCAGGTGCTCCACTCTCAGCCCCGTCTTGGGAAGAGGAGGTGGCCTCTGGGTCCGGTAACCCTCCAGCCTCTCCTGAGCTGCAGAGGCTCAGGCCAGAGAGGTGGAGGGAACCAAGTTCTCGCAGGAGGAGTGCTTGCCTCCAGGCCAGGAGAGGTGAGTCACCTGTGGACCAGGGCCGCCCTATGCCTGGGGCAGATAAAAGCCAGTCAGCCCCAGTCCCAGGTTGTGGGAGCAACATTGTTGGTAGCCTGTTCCTGCCGGCACCCTGTCCTGCTCTTCTGCCAGAGTTCCTGACCTCACCCGACTCCCTGCCTTGGACCCAGCTATAGCTTTGACGGACAGCCTCCATACTACACCCTCGACCTCGGACTGGACTCGGACCTCGCCACACGGTTAACCCTCAGGACCAGCACACCTTTGCAACTTTTGGTGCTTTCTGCTTCCTGCCACCCGGAATGCCATTTCCATTCGCTGGCATTTGCCAGACGGGTGCGGCATCAGGAACGATGTGCAACCCAGGGGAGAGTCATGCGGAGGATCAGAGGGGATCGTGATGAAAATCGCAACTGAAAAGGAGAGAAGACGTTTCTGTGCGTGGGAGGGAAATAGTGGAATGACACACAACGCAACGCCTGGGCACCCACCCGCCCTGGGAACAAAATTAATGCAATGTGCACGATTTACACTCACAATCCGAAAGGCTGAACGATGGACACAACTGCAGGAGGTCTTCTCCAAAACCAACGAATTCAGTCGTTCAAATTGGGGGCATTGGGGAGCTCTGCTGCTGTCCCTTGCCAGGATTTGGGGTTAGGGAATGAGCAGGAGGGCTCTATTCACGGTAGGACCCTCTCTCTGAAATGATCTCCCCTTAGAGATGCATCTGTTTGACCACTATGAGCAGGGCTGGTGGATGAGGCCCTCAGCTACTGAAGGTAATGGGGCCCTTTATATGTCCAGCTGTCCTTTGTCCACAACAAATTGTCACTGTTTTTTCTGTTGCTATATAGTAATTTATGGACCTAACAGGTATCTCAAGCCATTTGCACATAACAAAATATGTATTTTATCAAAGTAATTGATATAGAAATGAGCAAACCAGTGAGATTTTAGGGAGCAGGCTAGCAGGTGGGGCCCATGACTTACATCATAGGAGCCTACACAACACACAAACACTGTTGCTGTATGTAGGTTTTATTTTATTTGTTTTTTTATCTTATATTTTGGAAATGTAAAAGGTAAAGGAACCCCTGACCATTAGGTCCAGTCGTGGCCAACTCTGGGGTTGCGGCGCTCATCTCGCTTTATTGGCTGAGGGAGCCGGCGTACAGCTTCCGGGTCATGTGGCCAGCATGACTAAGCCACTTCTGGCGAACCAGAGCAGTGCACGGAAACGCCGTTTACCTTCCCGCCGGAGCGGTACCTATTTATCTACTTGCACTTTGAGGTGCTTTTGAGCTGCTAGGTTGGCAGGAGCAGGGACCGAGCAATGGGAGCTCACCCCGTCGCGGGGATTCGAACCGCCGACCTTCTGATCGGCAAGTCCTAGGCTCTGTGGTTTAACCCACAGCACCACCTGCATCCCTTTGGAAATGTACATCCAGGTTTTTTTCCTTTAATTTTTTGGGGGGGCCCCAAGAGAGTGTGGCCTTAAGCTATAGCTTGTTTAGCTTATACATAAATCTGGCAGTGACTACGAGAACAGAATGCTGGACTAGATGGGCCACTGGCCTGATTCATCAGGCTCTCCTTGTGTTCCGACATCCCAAAAGACCAGAAAAGACTTTTTATGAAAAGACAGCAGCCACTCAAATGCTACTAGCCCAGGGATGGAAAAGAAGTCCCTTACCAGAGAGGAATGGCAAGCGAAATTGATGGACTACGCTGAAATGGCAAAGCTGACTAGAAAACTCAGGAACCAAGATGACAAAAACTTTAAAAAAGAATGGGGATAATTTATCAGTTATTTAGGAGACCACTGTAAGCAGGTGGGAACATTAGAAGGATTTTAATCTCACTTGTAATGGATAATATGGATTGATATAAAATATAGATTATGGAATAATATGTAAATGTTGATAATAAGACCCACGGAGGGTGTGGGGGGAAGTCGCGAGATTTAAAATAATCTCTATATAAAGGTAAAGGGACCCCTGACCATTAGGTTCAGTCATGACCGACTGTGGGGTTGCAGCACTCATCTCACTTTATTGGCCGAGGGAGCCGGCGTACAGCTTCCGGGTCATGTGGCCAGCAGGACTAAGCCGCTTCTGGCGAACCAGAGCAGCGCACGGAAACGCCGTTTACCTTCCCGCCAGAGTGGTACCTATTTATCTACTTGCACTGGTGTGCTTTCGAACTGCTAGGTTGGCAGAAGCAGGGACCGAGCAACGGGAGCTCACCCCGTTGCGGGGATTCGAACCGCCGACTTTCTGATCGGCAAGCCCCAGGCTCTGTGGTTTAACCCACAGTGCCACCTGCATCCCTCAATCTCTATATATGGATATGCATTTGGATTGTTATAATTTTGCATTTGTAAAATCAAATAAAAATGATTTCAAAGAAAAAGAAAGGAGACCAAACAAGAGGTGCATCTGTCTGCCATATGTTTGTCTGCGCTTGAAGACTTCCCTGTTGAACAGACCCCCGTCGCTCCTTGAATGGGTGTACACACCATCTTCAGTTAAGTTGAAGGCACATTAGAGCAACAGGGAGAAAAATATGCCAAAGAGAGTTCGGGCGAGAATCTATTTGCTACACTAACACAAATTACATTAAGACAGCCTTCAGTTCCATCGGTTTTAATGAAGGAGAACTTAGGGTGCCGCCAGAAGTGGGATCTCTAAGCCAACTTTGATCAGAAAGAAAACTGACGTGATGAAGCATCTGAAGATCCCACAGGAACCGTAGTTCTCAAGTCACACTGAAGAACCTTGGAAGAGATTCCGCGCTGTGGAGGGGGGAAAAGCAGAAAAGAGTTTACTCCTGAATTTTGCAAGACCTGAAGCAGCTGACATTTATTTTTTTTTAATAGCATGCAACTGCCAGACTGAGAAGGCCAACTTTGACATGTTGCAAAAGTTTGATGAGTTTTATAGAGGCAAGAAAACACTGGAAATGTATGCACTTCAGAGGAGGACTTAGAGAGAAAGCAAGACGTCTGGAGAACTTTTACGAGGCCTGGAACTGGTGTAATGAGCTGCTTTTGCAGCTCCGGGCAGGTAATGGGTGCCATTGTGAGAGCTCAGATTGTGATTAGTGCTATGCAGAGACATAGAGTGGACACATGTCCTATTTTCCAGAAGAGAGCCATCTCCTTTTGTAGCACCCTGCTTGTGGTTAACGCTTAGCTGGAATGAAATATTCAACGCAGCAATAGAGAATTTAAAATAATAATTTATTTGTCAGACAAATAAATGAGAGGCACAGTGGTATATGGTTACCAAGCTCTGGCCTGGCCTCCTGCCATTATGGCCAGCACTTATATTCCCTTAATCCAGCCCCCTTTGCTCCTCCTGTGGCTACCTCTGTCCAATCAGCCTGGTTGAAATTCCTATTGGCTGATTGGTATAACCAATCACAAAAGATACACCCATATCCTCCTGTCCTTTTATGGAACACAAAGAGCTATATATTGTTACATCTATAAATGACAAATAAGTAGTAATATATCTTGCATGTGTCTCAACAAGGAATCTTAATTACCAGCTCACCTCTTGCCCTCCTTGCCCTATTGCCTTCTAAAACAAATGGTTAATCTTAAATTTTTATCTTAAACATATGTCAAGGATCTTGAGTTTCACATCAACATTGAAAGATCTCCTTCATTTGAAGGTTTCTAAACAAATGTCTGACAACTATATATATCAGGACTGCTTGGATGGCGTCTCCTGTCTGGCAGGGGGGCTAGGCTGGTGGCTGACTTAATTTCAGGATAAATACAACTCTTACAACTATATGAAATAAGAATCTAGCATTTCTTAAATCCTTTGCATAATTACATCTATGCCAATACACTTAATACACAACACAGGTAGCCTCTTAAAAGGAATAAGGCCTTTGTAAAGTAGAAAAAGGAACTCAGTAAAAAACAGCTTCAAAAGAAGCCTCTTCAGTTTACACCCCCCCCTCAGCCAGCTGCTTTTCCCATTTGCTTTTCCCAACATTTATTGCCCTTCAACTCTCTCAGTTTAAGAAAGAAACAGCTTTTAAAAAAGACTTCCCAAAAATGCTCTCTTTCTGCCAGCTAGATGCTTCTCCATTGCTCTTGGCCTTTTAACCTTTGGAAAGAAGATCTGGCTCATTTTACTGGGAGGCACATTGGTATTATTTTACTATTTACTCATTCCTAATTATGTTTATCTCTGCCTTTTTTATCTTCTGTAACATGTAGGGTCAGTGTCCTCGCTCTCTTTCTGTAATTCCCGCTTTTACGACTTTGAGAATTGTTTTCTGCTATAAATCAAGGGGCCCCTTGTCTAGGAGGAAAACATTGCCAAAGGTTCTCTAAGCAGCTGGCATGAAACATTTGAAAATCTAAGCCCATTTAATTTAGGAACCTGATCAAGATATAAGCCAATATAAGTCTTGATTAAAAATGCAGTCTATATTCAGATGCCACACTTTTTCTGCAGGGAAACCAGCCCCTAAGTGCAAGATAACGATTTGCAGATTTTAATCCGATTTCTGTCCATGCCCCCTAAAGGCTCCACTGCTCTTGGGATTCTACTTAAAACTAAGAACTGGTCTGGCTGGCCTCTTCAGGAATAAGGGGCAGAATTTACAAAAAGGATCAGCTATCTGAATTTATAAAAAAGAATGGGGCTGTATGTTTGTTTTTAGATCTATTGCACAAATATATACTCTTAAAACACACAGAGATATTTTCTTCCGCCTAGGTATGGGGGGAATTGAATTCAGCTCACAGTTAGAGGCAAACCAAGCCAATCTGCTCCTTCCGAAACGGTATCTGTACTGAAACATAGTCCTCCTTTGAAATCCACAGTGTGCATTTTGCAACGCGGTTCCCCACCCAAGGTGTGCAAAAATGCACACACTATGGGGAGGTGTGAATAAGAATGCATGTGGTAGTGAAAAGAACGTACAGACATCCATTATATATTAGGCAAAATATGTGTTTTGTCCATAATATTTTGTTAGGGTTGCTTCGTAATACACTTGAAAATAAGCTAATCTAAATGCAATCAGAAAAAAGGAAGGAAAATGCAGTCTTCTCTCAAAGGTAGCTCTTAACCCTTGTCTCACAGAGAAAGAGGTGGACCCTCCCAATGGGAGATCTTCATTTCCCTGTCTCTCACGCAGGGTCCTTCATCAAACAGCCATCACCTTCATGTGTATATAATCCCAATAAAGACCAGGAACAGAGGACTCCAAGGAAATAAAAACAAACAAACAAAGAATAAGGAAGATAAAAGAAAGAGAGGAATATAAGAGAGAAAGGGAAAAAAGAGATAAAATGACTTCCAATTTTCCATCTGTCAGTTACATACAGAAACATTATTCTAAATATTCACTCTACGGTGACATCCAGCTGTTCTGCCTTCTGCAAAGTAATACTTTCCCATTTTCAGGCAAAATATGTTTTTGGAAAAACGTGTATATCAAGCAAAATTGCATATAAACACGTGTCTGATAAGAGAAATTTGCAGCAAAGTGCTGAAGAATTTTCATGAGGTCTTTAAAAAAGAGAGAGTGTAAACTGATGCGGAAATGTGGAAGAGCTGATGTTAGTATTGGAAAGGTGAGAAAAAGAATCCAGAATTGGCAGATTTGCTGATTCCTACTAGCCGCGATGACCATGCACTGCCTCCATGGTTGAAGACAGCAATGCTTCTGAACTCCACTCCCACTGCTGGAAACCACAGGAGGGGAGATATAATAATAATTAAAAATAATAATTTATTATTTATACCCTGCCCGTCTGGCTGGGTTTCCCCAGCCACTCTGGGCAGCTTCCAACAAAGATTAAAAATACATTAAAATGTCACACATAAAAAACTTCCCTGAACAGGGCTGCCTTCAGATGTCTTCTAAAAGTAGTTATTTATCTCTTTGACATCTGATGGAAGGGCGTTCCACAGGGCGGGTGCCACCACCAAGAAGGCCCTGTCTTCTTGCAATGAGGGAACCTCCAGAAGGCCCTCGGCGCTGGACCTCAGTGTCCGGGCAGAACGATGGGGGTGGAGACGCTCCTTCAGGTATACTGGACCGAGGCCGTTTAGGACTTTAAAGGTCAGCACCAACACTTTGAATTGTGCTCAGAAACGTACTGGGAGCCAGTGTAGGTCTTTCAAGACCGGTGTTATGTGGTCTCGGCGGCCACTCCCAGTCACCAGTCTAGCTGCGCATTCTGGATTAGTTGTAGTTTCCAGGTCACCTTCAAAGGTAGCCCCACATAGAGCGCATTGCAGTAGTCCAAACAGGAAGATAACTAGAGCATGCACCACTCTGGCCAGACAGTCTGTGGGCAGGGAGGGTCTCACCCTGCGTACCAGATGGAGCTGGTAGACAGCTGCCTTGGACACAGAATTAAACTGTGACTCAATGGACAGCTGCAAGTCCAGAATGACTCCCAGGCTGCACACCTGGTCCTTCAGAGCCACAGTTACCCCATTCAGGACCAGGGAGTCTCCCATACCCACCCGCCTGCCCCCTGTCCCCCAAGAACAGTACTTCTGTCTTGTCAGGATTCAACCTCAATCTGTTATCCCCCATCCATCCTCCAACTGCCTCCAGGCACTCACACAGGACCTTCACCGCCTTCACTGGTTCTGATTTGAAAGAAAGGTAGAGGGCTCTTGTTTTCAAATCCTGCTTCTGAATTTCCCAAAGGTATCTGTTTGACCACTGTGAGAACAGGATGCTGGACTAGGCGGGCCATTGGCCTGATCCAGTAGGCTCTTCTTGTGTTCTTAATAATCTCCCTTACCCAACCTTGAAAAACAATGAAACCAATCCGACACCTGCAAATAATAATAATAATAATACAGTGGGACCTTGGTTCTCAAGCTTAATCCATTCCGGAAGTCCGTTCCAAAACCAAAGCGTTCCAAAACCAAGGCGCGCTTTCCCATAGAAAGTAATGCAAAACGGATTAATCCGTTCCAGGCTTTTAAAAACAACCCCTGAAACAGCAATTTGACATGAATTTTACTATTGGACGAGATCATTGATCCATAAAATGAAAGCAATAATCAATGTACTGTACTATAAAATAAATAAGACAGTATTGTAGATGATAACAATTAAAATTATTGTTTTTTCTTACCTGCACTGATGATAGTCATTGTTTGGATGGGTGTTTTTTTATCCATTTCCACATTCACACAATCAATCAATCAGTAGCTGAACTGGGTTCCACACAGTCACAAAATCAAATTAACCAAAAAAGCCTCAAAAACGAAAACGCAAAATAAATAGCAAAAACAAAAGTGGCAAACTTAATCGATTCTGGAAGTCCAGTTGACTTCTGAAATGTTCTAAAACCAAGGCGCAGCTTCTGATTGGTGCAGGTGTCTGGAAACAGTAGTTGACAGCCGCGTCTGAGGTTCGGCTTCCAAAAATCGTTTGAAAACCAGAACACTTCCAGGGTTTTTGGGCGTTTGGGAACCAAGGTGTTTGAGAACCAAGGTACCACTGTATCCAGTACTAGTCCTGCTCAAAGTAGGTATATTGAACTTAGTAGGATGCTGAAGTAGAAGGTCCTTTGGCCTTCAGGCATGTGTAGCAATGGGCCTCTGCATTTGGGGACTGGTCCTGGGTATATAAATTGAGGTGTTGCAAGTTCATCTCTGTTTCCAACTCTGAAATGTCAGAAAATGTTTGTTTCTGCTTCAGTTACATAATCCAGACACAATTGATTATAAGCAAGGAAATAAACTTGGCAGCAAGCATTTAATGACACCATTACAGGAAATGAGGGAAAAGGCTTTGATGATATCAATAACACGTTATTGATTTTAAAAAAGGATGAAATGGGCCACAATCATACAATGAATGGAAAGAATTTGCAAAAGGCATGATAGATGCAGGGAGTAATCAAAGGTATCATCATCAACTTGATTTATTTGTAAACCAATGAGGTTTAAGCCATTTAATCAAAAGTATCTCAACAGGGTGGCCTGGTCATAGAATCGTGGAATAATAATAATAATAATAATAATAATAATAATAATAATAATTTATTTATATACCACCCATCTGATTGAGTTGGAATGGACCCAAGGATCATCTAGTCCAACCTTTGCACATTTATTGATTTATTTTATAAAATTTACCCGCCCTTGATTTTTGTGAACCTCAGAGAACTTTACAAAGAGATGAAACAATAAAGTTGAGAAAAAATTCACAACCGTACCTTAAAATATACAAAAGTTAAAATGGTAAACCAGATTAGAATTATACCAACATTCTAAGCATCTGGGTAGGCTAGTCTAAGCGAGAATGTTTTAGGTAGGGACCCAAAAGAGAACAGTGAAGGTGGTTGCTTGATCGCAATAGACAGGGACTTCCAAAATGCTGCTCGCACCATAACACAGGAGTAAGGAATCTGAAGCCCTTCAGATACTTCTAGACTCTTCTTTGGTGATCACTCGTAGGTGTGTAAGATTGTCTTCCATGAACACAATCTTAAAAGTGAGTCCTTAAGTGACTGTGGAGTAGGGCAGTTCATAATTTTTTTAAAATAAAAAAGTACCTGTTCCAAAGCTCTTATCTTACTACACTAGGGATTATATAGCTATATATGAAATTTCATGCATATCAGTTAATGTCTTAACCCTGCTCCACTGAAGTGAAATTTCAGCCTTCATGACATAGGAAAACGGCCAAGTAAACAGCTATTTTCATGGTGGAGGGTCAAGATATTAACTGATATGAATGAAATTACAGATATAGCTATATAATCCCTAGTGCAGTAAGATAAGAGCTTTGGAGCAGGCATTTTTTTTAAAAAAAAGTTTTTTACGAACCGCCCTACTGCGGAGGCCAATTCTGGTTCCACACGTCCTTCCACAGTGGGGACATTGGTTTCCAGGCAGGAGTTGATCACGGTGAGGGTTTGCCAAGCGCACCTTCCTCTTAGCACGTTTCTCCCTTGCGTCCTGAGTTAGAGTGTCTTCAAAGCCCATGACACCTTTGGTAAAGGCTGTTCTCCAATTGGAGCACTCGCAGGCCAGTGTTTCCCAGTTGTCGGGGAATTTTAAAAGATTTGCCTTGAGAGTGTCTTCTGGATCCTATTGTTCTAGGACCAATCAGACTGCTGTATTCTGAATCCTATTGTTCTAGGACCAATTAGACTGCTGCATTTTGGATCCTAACACCTACACTTTCCATTTTAAAGTTCGGAATAGAGTAGTTGCTTTGGAAGACGATCATCAGGCATCTGCACAACATGACCAGTCCAATGTAGTTGACGTTGAAGAATCATTGCTTCCACACTGGTGATCTTTGCTTCTTCCAGTACACTGGCATTAGTTCGCCTGTCTACGACTCCCATCACGGCTAACCATGAGTCATGCAGACTTGCGCTGATGGGAGTTGGAGTCCAACGATATTTGGAGGGCCGCAGGTTACTCAGCACCAATCACCACTGTCCTACCAGCTCCATATCTCAGTTTAAAGCGTAACTCTCTATACCTCATGGATTCTGTTCCAAGATCGTGAACTGTGCCTAAATTATTACAAAAAGACATTGAATACATGAAGGACATTTGGATAGTAAACATAAAGTAACGGCTCTCCTAATACGTCCGCTCGCCGCAATATCCAAATCACCCTCTTGCATTCAACTCCCTCCCCCCTTGTAATAATTTAAGCTGCAGATCAATCAACCTACAGGTTAAGAACGTCAAACCTGAGAAAAACACCAGCCTAAACAAGGGGAAAGGTCCTTTGTGGCTAAACAGTTGCGAGCTGCAGGCATTGTGCAAAGTTAGTGTTGGCATGCACACATATTTTGGCAAAGTCTATTCATTCCTCACAAACCTATAATTAACGTTACCCTGAGCCAGCTGTGTAGGGAAAACATCAGAAAATAATGTGATGCCTTTGAAATCCAGGGATTCTTTTCCAGACATGGAATGCCACATGTCTTGATGTCTGGCAACGGCCCCAGTTTTCTGGGCCTGAGGGACTATGTTGCCTCAAGGCCTAAGTACCCATGATCAAACGACAGTGTTCAAAGTGGAGTTGAGATCATAGAGCAGCTACTAAGGTAGGCCATGGATTCAAGGACAAATTCCTACCTGACAATATTCCTACCTTTGGTTGCCGCATCAATGTAAAATGGCAGAGGGCCTTCTCGGTAGTGGTGCCCGCCCTGTGGAATGCCCTCCCACCAGATGTCAAAGAAATAAACAACTATCTGACTTTTAGAAGACATCTGAAGGCAGCCCTCTTTAGGGAAGCTTTTAATATTTGATGAATTCTTGTATTTTAATATTTTGCTGGAAGCTGCCCAGAGTGGCTGGGGAAAGCCAGCCAGATGGGCGGGGTATAAATATATTATTATTATTATTATTATTATTATTATTATTATTATTATTAGCCCTTCTGGGCCAGGAGAAAGATCCACCTAGTCCAACGGCAACCTGCTTTCCACAGTGGCCAACTACTGTACACCTGCTCCCTAGGACTCGGGATTCAGAGATAGATTGCTCCTGAAACTGGAGGTTCCATTTAGCTATCATGGATAAAAGCCATTGCTGGACCTCTCCTCCGTTAATTTGTTTAACCCACCTTAAGCCACAGAGCCAGTGTGGTGTAGTGGTTAAGAGCGGTAGTCTCGTAATCTGGGGAACCGGGTTCGCATCTCCGCTCCTCCACATGCAGCTGCTGGGTGACCTTGGGCCAGTCACACTTCTCTGAAGTCTCTCAGCCCCACTCACCTCACAGAGTGTTTGTTGTCAGGGAGGAAGGGAAAGGAGAATGTTAGCCGCTTTGAGACTCCTTCGGGTAGTGAGAAAGCGGGATATCAAATCCAAACTCTTCTTCTTCTTAAGCAGCCAGCATTTAGCACATTGTGGAGTAGCAAATCTCACAAATGAACTGAGCGCTGTTTGAAGAAGTGCTCTTGGTCTCGACTCTACCATGTATCACTTTCATTGAAGGACCACCCCAAGTTTTCGTGTTATGGGAGAAAACTGCTCTATGTCTACTTTGCCCCCAGCAAGTGCATAAAGGGGCAGCCTCTAGCAGAAGCGTCGTTGCACAGGCAACAGAGAACTAGGCTTCAAAGTTGAGTTGCGTGGTGAGAGACAGTGTGGTATAGTGGTTACAGTGTCAGATTAGGGCTTGGGAGACCAGGGTTCGAATCTCCGCTTGGCCATGAAGCTCATGTCAGGAGCTTGTCCTACACTTGAGGACCCTGGCAGAGACACATGCCCGACTGGCATGTTCTTTCCCTCCTGGTCTTTCATTCGGGAGCTAATAATAATAATAATAATAATAATAATAATAATAATAATATATTATTTATACCCCGCCCATCTGGTTGGGTTTCCCCAGCCACTCTGGGCGGCTTCCAATAGAGTATTAAAATACAGTAGTCTGTTAAACATTAAAAGCTTCCCTATAGAGGGTTGTCTTCTAAAAGTCTGGTAGTTGTTTTTCTTATTGACATCTGGTGGGAAGGCGTTCCACAGGGCGGGTGCCACTACCGAGAAGGCCCTCTGCCTGGTTCCCTGTAACGTGGCTTCTCGCAGCGAGCGAACCGCCAGAAGGCCCTCAGCGCTCGACCTCAGTGTCTGGGGAGAACGATGGAGGTGGAGACGCTCCTTCAGGTATACTGAACCGAGCTTTCTTCTGCCCGAACATCACAGCAACCGATGCCAACAGACATCGGCACATTTAGGGATCCGCAGAGTGTTCGCAGTTTGCGTAACAGACCTCAGCAACTCAGCATTTTGGCTAATCTACTTTATTTACATATAAACACACACGGAGCACTGCAACATGGCTCCCTCTCTCTCTAGCATCAGACAGCAAAGAGAAAGAACAAAGGACAAGAGTCCCACTTCACGGAACACAGTAACACAAACATCCTGTCTCTGTCACTTCCCACTCTGTGGAGTCAAAATATACACTGTCATGTGAAAGACAACAATCCCATGACTGCAGTCACGGAGCAGGAATTCTAACAGCTCACTGGGTGGCCCTGGGCCAGTCACTGTCTCTCAGCCTATCCTACCTCACAGGGTTGTTGTGGGAATTAATTTACAATGAACTTAATAAAATATTTAAATACACTTTCCCAAAAAAACCAGAAGCCTTTTTGTTGGGGTTGTTGGGGAAGGAAATTAAGAAAGCGGACCAAAGATTTTTTATGTATGCCACAGCCGCAGCAAGAAATATGCTTGCCCAAAATTGGAAATTGCAAGACGTTCCCCCTGTTGTGGAGTGGCAGATGAAAATGATGAGTTATGCAGAGTTAGCCAAACTGACGGGAAGAATTCAGGACGATCAGAGGTTTCAAGAAAGTTGGAGTAAATTTATGGTGTATATAAAAGACAATTGTAAAACTTTAAAAACACTGACAGGATTGAAATAGCTCTTACAATGTATGGCAGATATAAGGTTAAATAAACAGAATATAAGAAAATAAGGGATACTTGCTGAAGGGATGGAGGGGAGTTGCAAGCTTGGCAGAGCTAAAGTATTTATGTGATTTATTGCAATGCATTATAGAAGTATGTATAAGGAAAATAATAAAAAATTATTTTTTTTGGGGGGGGAGTAATGTCCGCCTCGCTTGCAGTTATCTGCATAAGGTAGATGCTGCTTGCTGTGTGTGGAAGACCCCAGAGAGGCAGCTCTGAATCTGCAGGAGGTGAAAACACCAGGTGGCCACATTTTTAGCTGAAAAGGGGGCTTTCCAGAAAACGAAACGAATGGGGAATGAATGGTATGCCAGGAACCACAGGCAAATTGCATCAAGGTCAGAATGTAGCACCCTGCTTGTGGTTAACGCTTAGCTGGAATGAAATATTCAACGCAGCAATAGAGAAATTAAAATAATAATTTATTTGTCAGACAAATAAATGAGAGGCACAGTGGTATATGGTTACCAAGCTCTGGCCTGGCCTCCTGCCATTATGGCCAGCACTTATATTCCCTTAATCCAGCCCCCTTTGCTCCTCCTTGGGCTGCCTCTGTCCAATCAGCCTGGTTGGATTTCCTATTGGCTGATTGCTATAACCAATCACAATAGATACACCCATTTCCTTCTATCCTTATAAGGGAGACAAAGAGCTATATATAAATGACAAATAAGTAATAATATATCTTACATGGAATCTTAATTACCAGCTCACCTCTTGCCCTCCTTGCCCTATTGCCTTCTAAAACAAATGGTTAATCTTAAATTTTTATCTTAAACATATGTCAAGGATCTTGAGTTTCACATCAACATTGAAAGATCTACTTCATTTGAAGGTTTCTAAACAAATGTCTGACAGCCATATATCAAGACTGCTTGGATGGCGTCTTCTTGTCTGGCAGGGGGCTGGGCTCAATGGCCCCTGTGGTCTATTCCAACTCTAGGACTCTATGATTCTATGAAATAAGAATCTAACATCTAAATTTGTTACTTTCTAAATCCTTTGCATAATTACATTTAAGACAATATATTTAATACACAACACAGGTAGCCTCTTAAAAGGAATAAGGTCTTTGTAAAGTAGAAAAGGGAACTCAGTAAAAAAGCAGTTTCAAAAGAAGCCTCTTCAGTTTTACATCCCCCCCTTCTCCAGCTGCTTCAGCCAGCTGCTTTTCCCATTAGCCCTTCCCAACATTTATTGCTCTTAAACTCTCTCAGTTTAAGAAAGAAACAACTTTAAAAAGACTTCCCAAAAATGCTTTAAAAAGACTTCCCAAAAAAGCCTCTCTTTCTGCCAGCTAGATGCTTCTCCATTTGGTCTTGGCCTTTTAACCTTAGAAAGAAGATCTGGCTCATTTTACTGGGAGGCACATTGGCATTATTTTACTATTTACTCATTCCTAATTATATTTATCTCTGCCTTTGTTATCTTCTGTAACATGTAGGGTCAGTGTCCTTACTCAGTTTGTAATTCCAGCTTTACGACTTTGAGAATTGTTTTCTGCTATCAATCAAGGGGCCCCTTGTCTAGGAGGAAAACACTGTCAGTGTTTTCTTAAGCAGCTGGTCTGCCTGGCATGAAACTTTTGAAAATCTAAGCCCTCTTTAATATACAAGCCCTGATCAAACATTAATAAAATGCAGGCTTATGCCTGATGCCTCAAGAATCCCCATCTGACTTGGACCCTGTGAAATAAAGCAGCAGGAAGTGCTTCTTTGTGCAATGTGCATATTATGGGATTCGCTCCCACCAGAGGCAGTGATACAGATTCACGACGGAGGAGAGGACTGCCAACGGTTAGGAGCCAGGGTGGCTGTGCCTGAAATCCTTCTGAATGCCATTTGCTGGAAACTCTACAAAAGGCGAGGGTGATCTTGTGCTGGAATCCTGCTTGTGCATTTCCCAAGATGCTGGTCTAGATCATGGGTAGGCAAACTAAGGCCCGGGGGCCGGATCCGGCCCAATCGCCTTCTCAATCTGGCCTGTGGACGGTCCAGGAATCAGTGTGTTTTTACATGAGTAGAATGTGTCCTTTTATTTCAAATTCATTTCTGGGTTATTTGTGGGGCATAGGAATTCGTTCATTCCCCCCCCTCAAAATATAGTCCGGCCCACCACATGGTCTGAGGGACAGTGGACTGGCCCCTGCTGGAAAAGGTTGCTGACCCCTGCTTTAAAGCATCTCCAAGGGGACTTTTATCAGAGCAGTGATAAATCTCTCCATTTTGGGGTTGTCTCAGTTACTCCAGTTTGGACATAAGAACATAAGAAGAGCTCTGATGCTGGATTAGGCCAATGGATCATCTAGACCAGGGGTCAGCAAACTTTTTCAGCAGGGGCCGGTCCACTGTCCCTCAGACAGTGGTACCTCGGGTTAAGTACTTAATTCGTTCCGGAGGCCCGTTCTTGACCTGAAACTGTTCTTAACCTGAAGCACCACTTTAGCTAATGAGGCCTCCTGCTGCCACTGCGCCGCCGGAACACAATTTCTGTTCTTATCCTGAAGCAAAGTTCTTAACCTGAGGTACTATTTTTGGGTTAGCAGAGTCTGTAACCTGAAGCGTATGTAACCTGAAGCATATGTAACCCAAGGTACCACTGTATTTTGAAAAAAATAAAAATGAACGAATTCCTATGCCCCACAAATAACCCAGAGATGCTTTCTAAATAAAACACACGTTCTACTTATGTCAAAACACCAAGCAGGCCCCACAAATAACCCAGAGATGCATTTTAAATAAAAGACGCATTCTACTCATGTAAAAACACGCTGATTCCCGGACCGTCCACGGGCCGGATTGAGAGGGCAATTGGGCCGGATCCGGCCCCTGGGCCTTCGGTTGCCTGGGATTTTTTTAAGTGCCAGGATGGAGACCTGATCACTGTGCTTCTCCATCATCTTTCTTGAGTTCCTTAAAGAGACATGACTGGCTTTCGTCTCCACGCAGATGCATTGTGAAGGCAAGGAGGCACCCCTGGTCTTTGCACCGGGCTCCAGGTCTCCTCCTGCCTCTTCCATGCAGACATGTATGCGCAACAGGGTTCAGGACCTGTGAAACCCCAGCTGCCCGTTCGCCCTCTTCCTCTGCTCCGAGGCCTCAAGTTGTTCCAGCGCCGTGATTCAAGAAACTCAATGTGTGAACAAACAGCGTTTAAAAAATGTGTTGCGGGAAGGGAGCTTGACCTTTCGCCGGCCTCCTTGCAAGATGAAAAGCGTCATCCGAAGCAGCACGTGATCGATAAAGCCATGAACCCGGTGGCGCTGCTTGGCCCATCAAATTCTGTGGTCTTAAACGCTGAAATGGAGGCACAGTTGTGACCAAGGATTGCAGGGTGGGGACAGAGGGAGAAAACAGGGGGGAGAGCAGCCGGGAATCTGCAGAAAGGAGAGGAGAGAGAGAGAGACAGAGAGACAGAGAGAGAGAGAGAGATATGTTTTCCAAGATTTGGCACATAGTGATGGGTGGAGAAGGTCATCTTCCTTCTCGGCCGCCTACGGAGCACAGCTCAACGGAGGCAGATGGCATTTATTTATGCTGAGCGGTGCTGACATGTTCCATATTCAACAGCAGGAGCAAAACATCACCTCAGTGCTTCGGAGGGGTCTTAAGATCAAGGAAGTCGGGCTGCAGGGGGAGCCCGGGAGTCTCTTTGGGAAACAGAAAGGGGGAAGACTGGCATCTTGGAAGCGAGATGGGAGGGGGTTGAGGAGAGGGCAGGCGAGAGAGAAAGAAGGAATAATGGGGGGGGGGGAGAGATTTAACGCTGGCATTTTTTATGTCACCCCGGCACATGCAAGCTATAAAGAAGTCCCGGCGTAGCCTGTTGCAATGTGGAGAATCTCACCAGGCCTAACCTGTGCAACTTTCAGAAGAGATAACACGGAACAGAAACGTGATCTTTTTTTTTTGCAGGGTCAGCAAAAGAATTGGCAAGCCTCTGTGCAATACAGTGGTACCTCAGGTTACGTACGCTTCAGGTTACAGACGCTTCAGGTTACAGACTCCACTAACCCAGAAATAGTACCTCGGGTTAAGAACTTTGCTTCAGGATGAGAACAGAAATTGTGCTCCGGCGGCGCGGCAGCAGTGGGAGGCCCCATTAGCTAAAGTGGTGCTTCAGGTTAAGAACAGTTTCAGGTTAAGAACGGACCTCTGGAATGAATTAAGTACTTAACCCGAGGTACCACTGTACAGTGGTACCTCTGGATGTGAACGGGATCCATTTCAGAGCCCCGTTCGCATCCTGAGTAGAACGCAACCCGCATCTGCACATCTGCGCAGGTCACGATTCGCCGCTTCCGGGCATGCGCTGACGTCATTTTGAGCGTCTGCGCATGCGCAAGTGGCAAAACCCAGAAGTAACGCATTCCGTTGCTTCTGGGTTGCCGCAGATCGTAACCTGAAAACACTCGACCTGAAGCATATTTAACCCGAGGTATGACTGTACTGAACGCTTCAATATCAGGCGGAAATGAATTCACAGGCTATTACATTGAGCTGACAGTAAAGGTTGCGAGGCTTTTAGCTGGGGCAATCAGAATAAGGTCCACTATTGGACTGTCGATTCAAAACCCTGAAGTGTGTTTTATATAATCGACTTTTTATTTCTGTTCTTGGTACAGTATATCGCATTGTTCTTTTGTTCCTATGGCCAATGGCTGACGGAAATAAAGATTCATCCATTCATTCATTTTGAGTGCAGGTAGATGCTGGTGCAATCAGAAACGTTATTGTGAGCATACTCTGTGGTCACTCGATACAGATGCAGGATCTCACCCTGGGTGAAGAATCTTGTGTATCCTGAAAAATCCCACTGTTCCTTTTTTTAAAAAAGAGACCGTATATACTCAAGTATAAGCCAACTTTTTCAGCACATTTTTTATGCTGAAAAAGCCCCCCTCGGCTTATACTCGAGTGAGGTGGGTGGCAGCGGTGGAGGGACGAGCGGCCCAAAAGGAGCTAAAATTAGGTGCCTCGGCTTATATTTGGGTCGGCTTATACTCGAGTATATACGGTAATTTTCCTTAGAAGTCAAGATGGGTTTCATGTTTAATCAACTTTCAGGAAGCTTTGGGTCTTGCAGGTCAGGGTGTCAGAGTTATGCATTTACCCTCTCCTCTCATGCCTTGTGACAAATTGAATCTATGCCAGACAAATTGAATCTACGCCAAGCAAATCCGTACAAATTTGCTTGGTTTGCCTCACAGTGGCAGAATTCGGCTTTTCTTGGTGTAAAATCTGAGTTCTGTGTGATATGGAATTGTGATTATTTTTCAGGGCACCGGATCCACGGTGCTGATTGTGGTACAGCGGTACCTCGATTCTCGAACTTAATCCGTTCCGGGAGTCCATTTGACTCCCGAAACCGTTCAAAAACTGAGGCACAGCTTCCGATTGGCTGCAGGAGCTTCCTGCACTCAAGCGGAAGCCGTGTCGGATGTTCAGCTTCCAAAAAACGTTCGTAAACCGGAACATTTACTTCCGGGTTTGCGGCGTTCGGGAGCCAAAAAGTACAAGTGCCAAGGTGTTCGAGAACCAAGGTACAACTGTACTTCCAATCAGAAGCCGCACACCTGAGACCTGGTTCACAGATACATGTGCACTTCTGAGTGTCCCCACACCTGTTCACTGGGTAGAATATATATAATTAAGAATAAATAGATAGCATATAAAAGCACAGCTGCAAGCTGTTATGTACTGAGTTGAATAGGATCCAAATTGCAGCAGTCTGATTGGTCCTAGAACAATAGGATCCAGAATGCAGCAGTCTGATTGGTCCACAGGAGCCACCCAATCCAACTCCAGGTGGAAGTGAATCTGCAACCTGATTGGACTACAGGAGAATCCAGGAATTAGCCAATCACGTGGGGCCCCTTGTGTAAATAATGTATATAATGCAGACATTCTGGGGGAATTTCCATTCCTCCTCACCACTATGAGCTGAATAAAGAGCATGAAATCCACACTCGACTCAGAGTATATTTAACTAGCCAAACCCCGCCCCCCACGAGTTGACACCCATCCCTGCTTCAGTCATTACCACACAAACATTTGAAGAAGTGAGAAACCACAGCTCACTCCCAAACATTTCATCTACCAGATCACAAGGTGCTTGAGTTTCCTTCAAAAGTGGCTAAGATATATGTGTATAGTTGCCTCACTGACTTGCCCAGAACTATCTATTAAATCTGTGGTGGGAGCTGTGAAAGAAATCAAGATCTTAACTCTCCCTGCTCCACCACCAGTAGATCGCATGTCCTCCTGATTCTCAACACTTTCAGCAAAAAGCCATTATGATTATTGTTTCTTTCAAAAGGCTAGCAGAACCGAGAAAGCAGATTTTATGAAGGCAGTGGAAGTCCTTTTATGCAAATAACCAAAAGAGGAAGAGGGGTTTTCGGCAGCAGAGATTAGAGGTTCTTGATGAGGTTGAACCTGGACGGAAGATGGCCCAGGTTAAAATAAAAATAAAGTGAAAACCCAGAGGGCAAAGGAAAACAATAGATGTAGCCTGATGTTAGAGCCAGCAAGGCACGTGTAGCCGCTGGCATGCCAGACTCTTGTCGGAGGCAGCGATTGTTTCTGTAGCTTATTAGTCACTCTGGGAAAGGGATTTGCAGGTTATTGTGGGGAAATCCTTTAAGCCACCAGCGGAGTCTGCCCTGACAGGGGAAAACACAAACAGGCGCCCAGGATGTAAGCCTGCAAGGTAAGAGCACAGAGAGGGGTTGCTGGTGGGAATGATGTTTCTTTCTTGGCGATGGGCGCACGGCTTTGATGTGGCTCGTATGGCCAAGGAGAGCTGTTTCTCTCTCTGCGTGTGTTTCTTGTGGCTTCAGTGTGGTGGGCCTGGCAGGGCCGTGGCGTCGGAGAGAGTCTCAGGAAGCAGCAGGGCAGAATGTCACTGCAGGTGGCTGCACAGGTGTGGAAAGGTGCGGCAGACCCTCCAGAGGTCCCTATTTTCCAGGGGCATCTCTGATATAAGCCATCCCGGTTTCTAGTTTGATCCCAGAATGTCCCGCTTTTCCTTAGGATGTCCATATTTTCATGGGAGAAATGTTGGAGGAGCTATCCGACCCCTGAGCCATTCAGAGGCAATCCTGTATAAAGGTAAAGGTAAAGGGAACCCTGACCATTAGGTCCAGTCGTGGCTGACTCTGGGGTTGCGGCCCTCATCTCGCTTTACTGGCCGAGGGAGCCGGTGTACAGCTTCTGGGTCATGTGGCCAGCATGACTAAGCCACTTCTGGCGAACCAGAGCAGCGCACGGAAACGCCATTTACCTTCCCGCCAGAGCGGTACCTATTTATCAACTTGCACTTTGACGTGCTTTCAAACTGCTAGGTTGGCAGGAGCAGGGACCGAACAACGGGAGCACACCCCATCGCGCGGCTTTGAACCGCCGACCTTCTGATTGGCAAGTCTTAGGCTCTGTGGTTTAACCCACAGCACCACCTGCGTCCCTAATCCTGTATAAAGAAGGTTAAAAAAAAGGTTTATTGTTTTATCATGTTTTTATATATGTTGGAAGCTGCCCAGAGGGGCTGGGGGAACCCAGTAAGATGTGCAGGGTATAAATAGTAAAATTATCAGTGTGGAATGGGACACCCCTATTTTCACCAGAAAAATGTTGGAGGGTATGGTGTGGGTGCAATTGGCCCCCACGTCACCATGTGCCCCTGTGGGTTTCACAGACCGCATGGGTAAATCAGGGAATGCTGTTGCCCTGGGAAAACCTTGCATCCGTCGCCACCGCCCTCTTGAGTCCAATGAGGCCCTCTGCACTTTCTGACCTGCAAGGAAGCGGAGTAAGATCTGCACCAGGTGTTGCTGCTTCCAGGAGGCTGTGGGAAAGACTTTTCACCATTGCTCTCCTCAACATATGTGTTTTGCTGCTGTCAGTCTCCTCTGGAGTAAGGGTATGGGAGCCAGGTTGTGTCGTTTAGCCTGGCAAGAGGACCCTTTCCCACTGTGGGAAGGGGGGGGGTATTGTTTTGCTGTTTTGTTTTACTTGTTCTTGTTGTTGTTTAGTCATTTAGTTGTGTCTGACGCTTTGTGACCCCCTGGACCAGAGCACGCCAGGCACTCCTGTCTTCCACTGCCTCCCGCAGTTTGGTCAAACTCATGCTGGTAGCTTCGAGAACACTGTCCCACCATCTCGTCCTCTGTCGTCCCCTTCTCCTTGTGCCCTCCATCTTTCCCAACATCAGGGTCTTTTCCAGGGAGTCTTCTCTTCTCATGAGGTGGCCAAAGTATTGGAGCCTCAGCTTCAGGATCTGTCCTTCCAGTGAGCACTCAGGGCTGATTTCCTTCAGAATGGATAGGTTTGATCTTCTTGCAGTCCATGGGACTCTCAAGAGTCTCCTACAGCACCATAATTCAAAAGCATCAATTCTTCGGCAGTCAGCCTTCTTTATGGTCCAGATCTCACTTCCATACATCACTACTGGGAAAACCATAGCTTTAACTATAAGGCCCATTGTTGGCAAGGTTCTACTTATTTACTTGTTATTATCCTGTATTTTATTCTGTGAACCGCCCTGACATCTTATGATGAAGGGCAGGATGTAACTCTAACAGATAAATAGGGGCGTGGGAATCAGCCAATGTGAAGAGGTGCAGAATGACAGGGGCTGTTGCTTAAGGAACCAGGAACCTTTTTCTGGGCCCACCAACTGAGCTCTTGAAGAGCCTGCTTCAAGGCACTGGGACTTGCCTCCTCTTGCAGAGATGAGGGGAAACCTTGCCATTGCTCATTTGCATGTTGATTTCCTGAGTTTCGTTTAAAAATTATTCAGTCCGTTGATGCGGCGCCGAAGAAAGGAGCAGGTGGCTACAAAGGCAGGGGAACTGCAAAGTTATAAATCCATACAAATAGACAACTTGATGGGGATAACTCTGGAGTGAATGTCTAGAGGGTGGTAGCTTTATCCCCCCCCCCCCCAGTATGGGATTATAATTGTAAAAAACTGGGATAACTTTCTAGAAAGTCGCATGTTCTAGAATCCAGCCTTTCTGTTATGTTTGACATGTCACTGGGGTGTTGATCACGGAGAAACCTTTGTTGTGGGACCACAGGTGGAGTCTGGAATACAGAGTCTCCATTGTGTCTCTAGAACAAGGAGGTTCTAGAACAAAGGAGCAACACTGGCTTTTTTATGGAACAGCTGCGTTCTAGAGCAGCCGCCCCTGACCTGGTGCCCTATGGATAGTTTGGACTGGTGTGAGAATTGTAGGGCAACACATCTGGAAGGCTTTCATGAAGGGCTGTTCTTCCAAAAAAAAAAAAAAAAAAAGGCCCACTAGCTTCTCTTAATAAATTGTCTGGAGCCACATGTAAAATGATCCCACTATTTGCAGTGAGACGATTTTTAATTTCAGTGGTACCCCTAATAATGCTCTGTTGTGCTGCAACATTGACAAATAAGACTTGCTGTTTTCTGTGGGGATGTGGTGCCTAGAATAATGATGTTATAGCAGGGGTCGCCAACCTTTTCAGGCCTCTGAGTGCATTTGGGTTTTTGAGTGAGAGGTTGTGGCCTGCTCTCTTCCTGACCCTAAATTTGAGACAGAAAGAGATGAATCATGAAAATGCTCACCTGATAGCCATCAATATCTCCTGCACAAATTTGTCTAATCTTTCAAAGCTGCCTGGGTTGGTGGCCATCACGGCCTCCTAGGAGAGAAAATTCCTGTGACGGTTAACGGATTGAGGTTGAATCCTGACAAGACAGAAGTACTGTTCTTGGGGGACAGGGGGTGAGTGTGGAGGACTCCCTGGTCCTGAATGGGGTAACTGTGCCCCTGAAGGACCAGGTGCGCAGCCTGGGAGTCATTTTGGACTCACAGCTGTCCATGGAGGCGCAGGTCAATTCTGTATCCAGGGCAGCTGTTTACCAGCTCCATCTGGTACACAGGCTGAGACCCTACCTGCCCGCGGACTGTCTGGCCAGAGTGGTGCATGCTCTAGTTATCTTCTGTTTGGACTACTGCAATGCGCTCTACATGGGGCTACCTTTGAAGGTGACCTGGAAACTACAACTAATCCAGAATGCAGCAGCTAGACTGGTGACTGGGAGCAGCTGCCGAGACCACATAACACCGGTCTTGAAAGATCTACACTGGCTCCCAGTATGTTTCCGAGCACAATTCAAAGTGTTGGTGCTGACCTTTAAAGCCCTAAACGGCCTCAGTCCTGTATACCTGAAGGAGCTTCTCCACCCCCATCGTTCTGCCCAGACACTGAGGTCCAACTCCGAGGGCCTTCTGGAGGTTCCCTCATTGCAAGAAGCCAAGTTACAGGGAACCAGGCAGAGGGCCTTCTCGGCAGTGGCGCCCACCCTGTGGGAAGCCCTCCCATCAGATTTCAAGGAAATAAACAACTATTGGACTTTTAAAAGACATCTGAAGGCAGCCCTGTTTAGGGAAGCTTTTAATATTTGATGAATCATTATATTTTAATATTCTGCTGGAAGCCACCCTGAGTGGCTGGGGAAACCCAGCCAGATGTGACAGGTATAAATAATAATAATAATAATAATAATAATAATAATAATAATAATTCCATAGCTTAACTTCTGTGAAGAAATCCTTTCTTTTATCTGTCCTGAATCTTTCAACATTCAACTTCTTTGAACGTCCACGAGTTCTTGTGTCATGAAAGGGGGGGGGGACGAATTTCCTCTATCCGCTTTCTTCATGCCACACATTATTTTATAAACTTCAATCATGTCAGCTCTCGCTCGCCTTTTCTCTAAACGAAAATGTCCCAAACGGTCCTTTCCTCATATGGGAGTTGCTCCACCCCCTTGATGATTTCGGTTGCCCTTTTCTGAAAACTTTTCACAGTTTTTTGTTTTGTTTTTAACCATACATTTACATGATGGCAGTGCTGATGCTGTGAGCTACCTAAGTCACAGGGCCAGTCACCTGTCCAGCTGCATCTCCACCTGCTCCATACAAGTTGGCTTGCTTGTAGGGAAATGTCCCCATGAACCAGAATGAGAACCATTCCTGGCCAAATTTGACCTGCGGGCCAGAAGTTCCCCATTCCTGGTCTATACTGACCAGCTCTGACTCTCCATACTTTCAAGGAGATGTCTCTTTTATTATTATTATTTTTAATTTTATTGCAATTTAAAAATTTACAGATCTTACAGTGTCTTTTCCTTTACATACCGTAATCTATTTTTCTTTCTATACATATTCATCTATTTCTCTAAATGCTTAACTTCCCTCTCCCTCTTAACAGCTTCATCTTCTCTCTTTATTTCCTTTTCTTTTTACTGTGTTCCAGTAGACCTTCAACCTTTTCTTTGTATGGGATATCTCCTCCAATTAACTTTTCTTTTGTGAAATTTACTCTAGGCGCACCCAAGTTTGGATTTGGGGACCCATGTTTACTCATGTAATTTTTAAAACAATCCCGTTCATTTTTCACCCTTGAGCTCAGGTGCCTCTTCTAGTCCTGTCTGGAAATACCAGAGATCGAACCTTGAACAAGCTCCATGCAGAGCGCATGGTCTCTCACTGAGCTATCATCCTTCCCCAACTATCCAAATATCATGGGGGAGAGGGTGAGCTGAGATAAATTATTCCCAAGAAGGCTCTTGGTCTTCTCTGTCTTTGACTACCTCATTGCTTATTTTTCAATGTTCAATTATTATTTTCACAGGGCACCACTTCCACTTTGAGAGATTCTCCCACTTCCATTTGTTCCCGCCTTTTCAGCTATACTCAACCCCAGCTGCTGCTCCTGTTTGTCAGCTGATCTTTAAACTTCTGATTTTACCGCTGTTTGAGCAGAGTTGTTTACCACCTTAAGGGTCCTGCTCAAGAGACAGGCAGGATCAAAAACGTCTTAAACTAAAATAAGTGACAGCTTGACACATATATTAACAACTATGGAGGTGAGAGGGATTGTGGAAATCTGGCACCCAACTGCTTTCAGCAGGACGCTCAAATTTTTGCCAAAAATAGATAAATAGTGAGGCTTTGCAGCCGAAGTATCTTTAGCTCTGAAAACTCGTATTTCAACTCAGAATGCAGATCAAATGAAAACTGCTTGCAGCTATTGCTGAGACTTCACTATTCTCAGGAGTTCCCTTATTCGTTTTCCTGGCAAAACCCCACCACTGCTAAATCAAGCACCAATCAACGCGCCTTGGTCAAAGAAGGAAGACATCGTAGCCTCAAGACCCTGTAAATAAACTGGGTGTTCTCCAATTAATGAGAGCCCAGTAGCCAGGAGCACACAGAACAGTCTCTACTGTGCTGGACAAAAACTTGCTTGTGTTGCGATGGGACCTCTTGGCTCTGAGAAAAGACACCAACTCTGAAAGCTTGCCTTGGGGGAGAGCCAGAGAAGCTGAGATTTAAGAGCTTGGCTGCCAGGGTGTTAATAATTCAAAGCCAGGCGTCCGGGAGCCGAACCTGGAGAGATGGGAAACAGTGGAAGAGCAGAAACTGGCACTTTCTGGAGATGCTTTGGCCTAAATTAGGCAGATGCCGACACGGAACAACCTGGGCTAAGGGAGGTGGAAACTGCAAAAGGAATAGATGGCAAGGAATTCAAACAGCGTGCAGTTTGCAAGTTGTGCTTTAGATTAGCCCCCATGGATCATGGCCCTATTTTCCAGGGACAGTCCCAGGTTTATAGAAGCTGTCTCAGTTTCTGATTTGATCCTGGAATGTCCCACTTTTCCTTAGGACGTCCCTATTTTCATTGGAGAAATGTTGGTGGGTATGGTAGGACATCCCTATTTTCACCAGAGAAATGATGGAGGGTCTGGAGTTATGCGACCCTGCAAGCCAAGGAGATAAGTAACTATACAACTCTTAGAAGACATCGGAAGGCAATCCCTTATAGAGAAATTTTTGAATGCTAAATGTTTTATTATCCTATTTTTCACTGCATAAGATGCACCTGACCATAAGACACACCTAGTTTTTAGAGGAGGAAAACAAGAAAAAAAATATTCTGACTGAAACAGTGGATGTATGATTTTTGTGGTTCATGCTGTGGCCACAGACATGAGATCTGATGGTGAATTTGGGGTGACCCAGTGCAAAAATCCTGAGGATCCGTGTGGATCCGTGCTTTGTAACCACGTTTATGCACCATTGTGGCCCCACGAAACAATGGATGTGTGATTTTTTTGGTGCAGGCTGTAGCCATGGACATGCTATGTGATCTGATGGTGAATCTGGGGTGAACCAATGTAAAAATCCTGAGGATCCATGGGCTTTTACCTCCCACCTCCCAGGCAGCCTGCTTCCTTTCAACACTCCCTTCCCTCTTGTTTGCCTTAGTGTCTTTTCCTTAGCTGGAGCAGTTTTTTGCTCCTCCTTTTCTTCTAATTTCTCTCCTTATTGCTTTAGTCTTCCTGTTTCCCCCCTTTGCAAGTTCACTGTCTTTATCTCCCCCCTCCCAGGCAGCCTCCTTTATCTCTAGCGTCCCTTATCTCTCTCCCCGACTGGCAAATGATCAGTGGCTTTGTTTCAACACCCACTTCCCTCTTTCAAAAAAAAGAGAGAAAATGATCTGCTTTTTGCCCCTGGGCAATTTGGCTCCAGGGACCACGCATAAGAGGCACAGACATTTCCCCTTACTTTTTAGGAAGAAAAAAGTGTGTCCTATGGAGCGAAAAATATGGTATGTTTTCATAGATGTTGGAAGCAACCCAGAGTGGCTAGGGCAACCCAGTCAGATGGGCAGGATATTATTATTATTATTATTATTATTATTATTATTGAACAGAACATCCCTATTTTCATCGGAGAAATGTTGGACGGTATGCATACAGGGAAAGAAAAAGGCATATGGGGCATCTAGGCTGGCTGAGTGAGAAAAGGACCCAGGGATGAAGATCAGAAGGATGGGGCAGAGCAGGCAGTGTGCCAAGAGGCAGAAGCCTAAGGACCAGCTGGTGGGAAAGGAATCGAGCTGTAGAAAGCAGGGACCCAGAAAGTGAAGGGGCTTGGCTGGAGTCAGAAAAATGCAGCACCGCTGCAGTCAAAGGAGCCTTGGGGCAGCAAGGGGCCAAGCGAAATCGCGGGAGCTGACTTTCACTTAACTGATTTGAGCTAACCAGACAAATCTCTGGAGCACAGGCTTTCTTCATTTCAGTTATATATGTGCTGAGCATCTTGGCCTAACGGCACTGCAGACCCCTGCATAAATATTAAATCGCTGAAGAGCGAAAAAAGAAGCCTTCCCCCCCTTTGCGAGCGACGCCGTTGCTGTAGTGATTTAGGAAGAGTCCAGATGTTGGCTGAAAATCCTGCCTCTGGAGAAGCAGGATGAAACGGGCAGGCTGTGTGTGAAGAAAACAGGCAATGAGAAATCTATTTGAGAGGATGCCAAGGGGAGAGAAGCTCAGCTGCCGGGATTGATTCTCCGCTCTCTCCCCTCTTGGATAGATAGGTGTTTGTGGCTTGCTGTAATTGACTTAGTGTAAGAACATAAGGAGAGACCTGCTGGGTGAGACCAAAGGCCCATCTAGTTCTCACATCCAGAAGCCCACAACAAGAACAAGAGCTGCTCTTCCCACTTGGGTATCACTCTGTTCTGTCTTGGTTAGACCACACCTGGAATACGGCATCCAGTTCTGGGCACCACAATTTAAGAAGGACGTTGACAAGCTGGACCATGTGCAGAGCAGGAAAACCAAGAAGATTAAGGGTTTGGAAACAAAGCCTGATGAGGAATGGTTGAAGGCTAGAAAAAAGAGAGACTGGGAGGAGATATGATAGCCATCTTCACATATCTCAAGGGCTGTCACATGGAAGATGGGGAGATATTAGGGTGGTGTGCAACAGTATTTAAATCTGTGCTTTATCAGAACAGGCACAGGTAAATACATAATTTATCTCCACAAATACATTTCTCAATGAAAGCTGAAATACGATTTTGTCGAGCTGAGGACTGTGCTGCAAAATTCGGGAAAGTACAAAATCCGAAGGATAATTACCTTCCAACACATGTGCAAGTCCAGGGTCTGCAAAATAGGTCAGCTGGTGTGAAAATGTGGATCAGACTAAATTCTCTGCCATCCTTAATTGCAACAGGGAAAGGCAGCACTTGTAGGAAACTGTGTGGCTTATATTCTGGGGTTGGAGCCAACCCAATTATGACAAACGGTAGACATTCCAGAGTCAAAATACTAGGTAGCACTCTGTACCCTTTGAATCTGGTAAGTTTAATACCCCTTTGCCGCAAGGTAAGGGATGCTTGTCAGCTGGAGAGCCAAAAGGGAAAAATCTGGGGGGCAGCATATGCCACAAGTGGGCGTGGCCAAAGGCAAAAGTGGGAGGGGCAATGGATGCAAGATTTACCTTTGTACAGCCAGCTAGTTTTACGATCTCATTGGCCTAATGCAGAGTATTCCCTTGAGCTAAGACATCTTCAAAGTTCCCTGGTAAGAGGTATTTGAGAAGAACTTTCTGATGGGAAGAGCTGTTCAACAGAGGAACCTGATTCCTTCAGAAGGTGGTGGACTCTCCTCTGTTGGTTTTGAAGCAGAGGGTGGAAGGTCATCTGTCAGCGATTCATTATCTGTGACTCCTGCCTTGCAGAGGGTTGCGCTAGAGGACCAACTCTACAATTCGATGATTCTATTGTGAAACCACTCTGGGGATTGAAACGCAGCGTGGGGGAAAAGGGGTTCCAATAATAATAATAATGATGATGATGATGATGATGATGATGATGATGATGATTTATACCCCACCCATCTGGCTGGGTCTTCCCAGCCACTCTGGGAGGCTTCCAACAAAATATTAAAATAGAATTGTCTGTTAAACATTAAAAGCTTCCCTAAAGAGGGCTGCCTTCAGCTGTCTTCTTAAAAGTCTGGTAGTTGTTCTTCTTTTTGACATCTGGTGCGGAGGCATTCCACAGGGCAGGTGCCACTACTGAGAAGGCCCTCTGCCTGGTTCCCTGTAACTTGGCTTCTCGCAATGAGGGAACTGCCAGAAGGCCCTCGGAGCTGGACCTCAGTGTCCGGGCAGAACGATGGGGGTGGAGACGCTCCTTCCGGTATACAGGACTGAGGCCGTTTAGGGCTTTCAAGGTCAGCACCAACACTTTGAACTGTGCTTGGAAACATACTGGAAGCCCTCAGTCCCTTAACAAACCACAGTTCCCAGAATTCTTTAGGTGGGTGGAAGCCATGACTGTTTAAAGGGGTACAACGGTTCCTTAAATCTCTAGGGCATTCATTACATATATATCCCACCTTTCCTCCGGGTTGTTCAACGTGGCCTACAGATCTCTCCCTCCGGTACTGCATCCTCACAACAACCCTGTGAGGTAGCTCAGGCTGAGAAGGAGTGACTGGCCCGAGGTCACCAAGCTGAAATGGAGATTTGAACCCTGGTCTCCCAGCTCCTCATCCATGGGATGGCCTGGGACTCGGGCTCAGACTCAGAACCAGAGGAGACTCAGCCTGCACCGGATCCTTTGCCTCAGGCATCATCTGAACCCATGCAACAAGCACCAGCTGGGCCGAGTCCGGGGCCTGAGCTTGTCCTGGCTCCAGATGCGGGGATGACCTCGTTGCCTCCAGCTGGGCCATCACTTACAGCTGCTCCACTACCAATTGGGTCAGGAGAGGTTGAGGTGGCCCCTGGGTCTAGTAAACCACTGATGTCTCCCGAGCTGCAGAGACTGAGGTCAGAGAGAAGGAGAGACCTGAGCACTTGCAGGAGGAGTGCTCACCTTTGGGCGAGACAGGGAGGTGAGTCGCCAGGGGATCAGGACCAGCCGCTACCCCGACAAAGATAAAAGGCTGTCTGACCCCGCCCCAGGTTGCGGGAGCAACATTGCTGCATGCTAGATCCTGCCTGAGACCCTGCGCCTGACCTTGCCTGGTTTCCTGCCTCATGTCCTGCCTTGGCCCTGTCGGACTGAATTCTAGCGGAAGCTGCAGATTCTTGACCGGTCCTGGACCGCATTGCATGGGTTACCCCCGGGCCCAGCACAGTCCGGCAGTCTAACCACTACACCACATTGGGACCCAGGTGTCCTGAGCAAGCCTTCCTCACCTGCATGGTCAGCAGTGGGGACTTGTGGGTGCCTGGAGGAGATCTCCAGAAAGAATGGATCCAAACATCCTTTTTTTATTTTATTTGGTGAAGCAAAACTTCCCCTAGGCCTTCTCTCTGAACAAGAGATGCTTTCACCCGCCACTCCTCTTTCTGATCTCAAAGCCAGGCTGGCTGACACCTCTTTGATATTCCTGCCTCGTGCCTGGCTGAGCATCCATTCCCACCTCCCTTTTTTGCGATCCTCATCTCTCGGCAACGGTGGCGTGCGTGAAAAAGCACCGTCCTCATAACAAAACAAGGAGGGGGGTCAGCTGTGCTTGTAGCTCATGACCGTAAGACACAGCTTGGCTCCAAAGAGAGAAGGAGGCTGAAAGGAAAGGGACTGCCCTCAGCATCTTGGCACCTTTGGTCTACCAAGAAAGAGGAACAGAGCGCTCCCTTGTCAATGAAACACCATTGTCCATCAAATGTCACTTAGAGGTCAGTTGTCCATTAAATGCCATTGTTGCTGCCACTATGTCCTTGCAAAGGCACACAGATGGACGGTACTTTCTTGCAGGGCTGCCAGGCAGAAGCGCCAGCCTGGGCAGGTGGAATCTGTATCCCACCTTGATGCAGGGTGCCCTTCAGATGCTGTGGGAATACAGCTTCCTCGGTTCCCAACCTTCATATTCAGTGAGAAGGCATGATGGGAGTTGTAGTTCTTTCTTCTTCTTTGGTTCTCACTCGTAGCCAAGAAAGATTGTCTTCCATAAACACGGTTTTAGCAGTGAGTCCGTAAGTGACTGTGGAGGCCAATTCTGGACCCACACATCCTTCCACGGTGGGGACATTAGTTTCTGAGTATAGCATCTTTAGTTTCCACCAAATGTCTTTTGTTCCAGTAGTTTTTATCCATTGAAGATAGGGGTTCCATCTGTTCCTTATCGTGGTGGACTTGACCTTCCATGTTGTTTCCTGTGACATGACTGTGACAATGTCCGACTGAATAAGTTCAAACAAATAACTATTCCATGCCTCTACTGTCCATTTTTCTCTATCTGTCCATTTTTCTCTGTCTTTCCAACCTAAAGCTATCATTGCCTTTCCCGCTAATATCATAGCTTTGAAAGTAAGCTGGTCCCCTTTCTCTATAGCTGTGTTTCCAAGTATACCCATGGTCATGAAATCAAAGTCTATTGAAACTGCACTTTAAACAGTTCATTAATAACCTTTAGGATTTTGATAGAATCATAGAATCATAGAGTCATAGAGTTGGAAGAGACCACAAGGGCCATCGAGTCCAACCCCCTGCCAAGCAGGAAACACCATCAGAGCACTCCTGACATATGGTTGTCAAGCCTCTGCTTAAAGACCTCCAAAGAAGGAGACTCCACCACACTCCTTGGCAGCAAATTCCACTGTCAAACAGCTCTTACTGTCAGGAAGTTCTTCCTAATGTTTAGGTGGAATCTTCTTTCTTGTAGTTTGGATCCATTGCTCCATGTCCGCTTCTCTGGAGCAGCAGAAAACAACCTTTCTCCCTCCTCTATGTGACATCCTTTTATATATTTGAACATGGCTATCATATCACCCCTTAACCTCCTCTTCTCCAGGCTAAACATGCCCAGCTCCCTTAGCCGTTCCTCATAAGGCATCGTTTCCAGACCTTTGACCATTTTGGTTGCCCTCCTCTGGACACGTTCCAGTTTGTCAGTGTCCTTCTTGAACTGTGGTGCCCAGAACTGGACACAGTACTCCAGGTGAGGTCTGACCAGAGCAGAATACAGTGGCACTATTACTTCCCTTGATCCCTTTATTCCAGAATTCCTTTACCTCTGGGCATTCCCAGTACATATGGGAAAACCATTCCTTGGCTTGTATGCAGCCCTCTTTATGCCCCAAAGGGCAGTTCCTTTTTTGGACACGCCAGCCCTGTGCCATTCGAAGCCCAATGCTAGCTACTGCTCTGAAATCAGAATATTGGAAAGCATTCAATTTAGCAGGCCAGGTGGGGAGATGTAAGCATTCGAGTGCATTTGAATTAGCTGGCTTTGCCTGAGCGTGTTTCGCTCAGATCTGTTCCACCACTTCTGTGCAGCAGTTGCTGACCTCTCCGTCTTGTTAGCCGCGAATTAGTCATTGGCTCACTTTTCTGAAAGTCCTTCTTTCATAGTGGCAAACCTGACCCTGGTCAAAGCCGATGGATTGATTCGGGAGCGTGGCTGGCTGTGGCTGCTCCAGGGGCACCAGAAGCCCACCAGCAAAACATTCCCAAGAACTTTCCCTGCGAGAGACAGGAGAACATCCAGCACTCCTGAAGAAACCCGGAGGTCTTGCCTGAAGCCTTTTCTGGCCGGATTACAGGTCTCTGGCTCCAGTGCGCAAAGAAGTAAATCATTAGCACAATGCATGGCGCCAGAGGAAGGTCTTGAATTTGGGACTTCTGGCTGGGATGACCATGGGTCCTACTTTACAGCAGGCAGTCCTCTCTCCTGGAACAGGTGTTCACTTTGAAGTGAGGATGCTTAAAAATAAATAACCATTTCAAACAGTGGTTCCCAAACATTGGGGGGGGCACCACCCTTGCTTGGTTCCACAAACTCACCCCCTACCCTCTAAATTCAGAATAGGGGTCTGCACAACCTGCTAAGGAAGACAGCAGCACGATAAAATTCGAAACAGTAACCATTGGTTGCACGTTTAATTCATTCAACAAAACTGATGAACTTGGTTTGCTTTTCAAAGGCTAAAAGTCATTTAAACCTCCAGCGCCCCCTGCTGCCTGTTTAGTACCTCCCTGGGCAATCCCACTGCCACCAGGGGGCAGTACTGCCCACTTAGGAATCACTAATTTAGATGGAATAGCAGAAGGGGGCAGAGGATTCAGTTGCCCACCCACAGGGAGTCCCTGGACAGGAGAGGAAGCAGAGACACAGCCTTGTCCACCATGGGGGAGAGCGCTGCATTTCTCTTTAGATTCAATTGATTATGCCCAAATTTGTCTTTATGCCTATAAATCAGCTCCTGCCAAATTGTATGCAAGTATGTGCCTTCCTTTTTGGCGATGTGTACAAATATTAAGAAGAGTTCTACTGGATCAGACCCAGCATTCTGTTCTCACAACCAGCCTTTTGCACGGCCTTGAATTTTGCAGTGCAGTCCTCCAACCCAGGGCCGGATTTAGGTTTGATGAGGCCCTAAGCTACTGAAGGTAAAGGTAAAGGTACCCCTGCCCGTACGGGCCAGTCTTGCCAGACTCTAGGGTTGTGCGCTCATCTCACTCTATAGGCCGGGAGCCAGCGCTGTCTGGAGACACTTCCGGGTCACGTGGCCAGCGTGACAAGCTGCATCTGGCGAGCCAGAGCTGCACACGGAAACGCCGTTTACCTTCCCGCTCGTAAGCGGTCCCTATTTATCTACTTGCACCTGAAGGTGCTTTCGAACTGCTAGGTTGGCAGGCGCTGGGACCGAGCAACGGGAGCGCACCCCGCCACGGGGATTCGAGCCGCCGACCTTTCGATCAGCAAGTCCTAGGCGCTGAGGCTTTAACCCACAGCGCCACCCGCGTCCCCCAAAATGCTAACAGTGACTACTAGCCATATAGAATCATGGAACTGTAGAACTGGAAGTGACCTCAAGGGTCATCTAGTCCAAACCCCTGCAATGCAGGAAACATTTGCCCAATGTGGGGCTTGAACCCACAACCCTGAGATTAAGAGTCTCATCCTCTACCGACTGACCTATCCCAGCTGAAGGTAATGGGGCCCTTTATATGTCCAGCTGTCCTTTGTCAACAACAAATGGTCGCTGTTTCTTGTGTTGAATATATGCTGTGTGGTAATTTGTGGACCTGATAGGCATCTAAAGCCATTTGCACATGTTGCCGTGCAACCAGTCCATGTAGAATGTAGGCACCCTATATATAGAAATGAGCAAACCAGTGATATTTTAGGGAGCAGGCTAGCAGGCGGGGTCCATTACTTACATCACAGGAGCCTACACAACACACAAACACTGTTGCTGTATGTAGGTTTTATTTTATCTGTTTTTTATATTGTATTTTGGAAATGTACATCCAGGGTTTTTTTCCTTTAATTTTTTGGGGGGCCCCCAAGGGAGTGGGGCCCTAAGCTATAGCTTGTTAACTTATATGTAAATCCAGCACTGATTCAGGCCAGATGGTGTACTGCAACTTTTAGCCCAGTAGAGATCAGATGGCCAGAGGAGCGAAAGAGGTTCATACTCTTTGGAGACTTTGCTAAAAAAATAAAATAAAAACCATTGAACCCCCAGCCTGCCTAGTGGTCACCAGTGCTTTGACACAGGGACATTTCTGGCGCTACGATTTGCAGCTGATTTTATGCTTGCCTCGCCTAATTGCCTGTAGCTGTGGGTTTTGCGTTTCTTTTGATTTCAGAAACTCCGGCATCTAAGCGGAGCCTGAGGGTGGAACTGGGGCTGGTCGAAGCAGGGAGGCAAAGTATAGTTAATGGCAAAATCTTTTTGGTTTCACACTCTTCCTGGGCTGAGAGAAGCAATAATGAGCTGAATCTTGGGAGGGACAGTTTCCAGTCTGTGTGACTTTTCCATGTCTCCATATGTTCTATTTTTTACATTACAGTGGTACCTCAGGTTACATACACTTCAGGTTACATACTGTCAGGGCTGCCTCAGGTCCCAGCTCACAAGAGACCAACGCCAAGTCCAGTTTATATACAAAAAGGTTTATTGAAGTCCATTGTACGCTCCACAGCCGAGGCGCGCAGCCCCACGTCTGTTACGCTCAGACCGCTGAAGTCCCCTCTGAGTCAGTCCCTCCTCTGCACCAGTTTAAGAGGCTTGTGCTGCTCCACCTCTTCCTTTCTTTCCTTTTCCGCAGGGTCTTCCTGCCCCCTGGGGTTTCGCCCTCCTGGATTCCCCTGACGCGGAATCCCCAGACAGCTCTTCCCCCCTCCTGCGTGCTTTGGGACCTGGCTCCTCCTCCGGGCTCCCTGTTCTTCCGCGCACCTCCACATTTGAACTTGGCGCGCGTTCGCAACCTCTAACCTTCCTCTTGACAGTTACACTACTCCCTGCACTACTCTCCTCCCCTTCCGGGAGGATGTCTTGCTCCGATCTCCCCTCCCTCTCTGCTTTCGGACCTGCTTCCCCTGTCACTCTGGAATCTCCACCCCCTTCACTGCGCTCTGGCGGAGAAGCCAGTCCCGACTCCCAGCTCCCACTCTGGGTTCCCCCGCTGGTCCCCTGCTCCTGACGAGTCCCCCCTGTGACTCCCCTTGGCCTGACCACAGGCGCCCCCTTCTGGGAATCCTCCGATTCACTTGAAAGACTCATGAAATCCCTCAAGTCATTGTCATCCTCTTCCTCGCTGCCCTGGGATTCTTCCCCCTCGCTCTCCGTCTCCTCCCTCACCTGTGCCTCTGTCCCTGAACCCCTGACACATACGTATGGGTTACAGACTCCGCTAACCCAGAAATAGTGCTTCAGGTTAAGAACTTTGCTTCAGGATGAGAACAGAAATCGTGCTCTGGCGGCGCAGCAGCAGCGGGAGGCCCCATTAGCTAAAGTGGTGCTTCAGGTTAAGAACAGTTTCAGGTTAAGTACGGCCCTCCAGAACGAATTAAGTAATTCAAGGTACCACTGTAATCTGTGAATTAGTATGATTTTTAAATCCACATGAAGATTGAAATACAAATTTAAATAAGCATTTATGAATGCATTTTCTACCCATTACACCTTTGTAAGAAATTTACCTTTTAGCGCACTTAAACTTTGGAACTCCCTGCTTATTGACATCAAGCGGTCCTCTGGTTACGAAGTTTTCAGGATATGGCTGGGCCTCTGGAATGGATCCCATTTGTAAGTGGAGGTACCACTGTATCAGGCTTACTAGCCGCTTTGCTTCTCAATATACTCTGATATACCCTACCTGCCTGCGGGCTGTCTCACCAGAGTGGTGCATGCTCTAGTTATCTCCCGCTTGGACTACTGCAATGCGCTCTATGTGGGGCTACCTCTGAAGGTGACCCGGAAACTGCAATTAATCCAGAATGCGGCAGCTAGACTGGTGACTGAGAGTGGCCGCCGAGACCACACAACACCGGTCTTGAAAGACCTACATTGGCTCCCAGTACGTTTCTGAGCACAATTCAAAGTGTTGGTGCTGACCTTGAAAGCCCTAAACGGCCAAAGTTCCTGTATACCTGAAGGAGCGTCTCCACCCCCATTGTTCAGCCCGGACACTGAGATCCAGCGCCGAGGGCCTTCTGGAGGTTCCCTCATTGCGAGAAGTGAGGTTACAGGGAACCAGACAGAGGGCCTTCTCGGTAGTGGCACCCGCCCTGTGGAACGCCCTCCCATCAGTTGTCAAAGAGATAAACAATTACCTGACATTCAGAAGACATCTGAAGGCAGCCCTGTTCAGGGAAGTTTTTAATATTACCGCTGTACTGTTTTTAACACTTGATTGTGAGCTGCCCAGAGTGGCTGGGGAAACTCAGCCAGATGGCTGGGGTATAAGTAATAAATTATTATTATTATTATTATTATTATTATTATTATTATTAGCCTCTATTATTTCCTCCTACCATTAGGGGTCCCGCTTAAGGACTCTATTTATGGGCTCTTGGATACCCCATAAAGGAGCAGTTTTTTCTTATAACAACGGACAAAGCAGAAGGGTTTCGGGGGGGGGGACAACACCCAGAAATCATTTTTGGGTTTTTTAGAATTTTTAAATATTTTATTCAGGATTTTCTTGTTTTACAGAGGTAGGTGTAATGCCTCGTATCCCCCCCCCCATGTAACATTTTTACAAATCCGTTTCATTTGTTGAGGCATTAGGGGGAGAAGGGTAAAAAAAGAAAAGAAAAAAAGAAAGGGGGTGGAGGGAGGGAAGATGGGTGGGGTGGGGTCGGGTGGCGGTGTTTCTATTATGCTTAATGTATGTAGAGTTTGGTGTCAGCATTGCTTGTGTTGTTCACTTGTGTTGAGAGAGGTGGTGAGAGAGGTTGGGGTTGGCCTAGGGTGTGATTGTTTGCTTGTGATTGGCTGTGGTGATCTTTGTTTTCGTGTGTGAGGGGGGTGGGTGGGTGTTTTGGTTCAGGCTAGCCAGATTGATTTGTATGCTGTTGGTGGATTATTGTCATTGTCTTGTTGGGCTGTGTATGTGATAAACGGGAGCCATACCGGGGTGAAGGCGTCTTATTCCATTTGTCCCCATGTCAGTTTCAGTTTATTGGTTAATTTTTCTAGTAGGGCTGTTTGCGTGTCAAGGTCCCCAGGTCCACCCCAATAACTCACACATCACACAGAAGTTTTTGTTTAAGATTTTTGGCATAATTTTGGCCACAACTTTATTAAAATACAAATTTTGTGAGTGGTTGCATAGGCATTGGTTGCGACTATCTGCCCCCACCATGGGGGACAGTCTGACATTCCGCACGATGCGGAAGTCAGAATGGGGGAATACACTTGGGGGTTACGCGGAGCAGGGAACCTGCCCTCACCCCAAGTGCAACCAGGAGCTCATTGCTATGGCCCGAGCCCCCTTGACAGAGTGGACAAGCAATAGTTAGCCCCCAATTCCTTTAACGGAATCCCTTGCAGCAGCAGCATTAGAGGGGCAGGCACAGCCAATCCATGCCCCTCAACCAACCAAACCATAAACCAATGCCTAACCGCCACCGAGCACTCAAGCTCGCCGCCAACCACTCACAGCTGCAACCCCACCTTCAAACCCAACACAACAGAATTTAACCATGTGTCATTTCCCAACGGGGAAAGATGCACACCATCGTCCCTGAAAAGGACGGCCTCCTTGAAGGTGATATTGGGGTGCGCAATCACGGAACCACCATGAGCAATGACTGTTTTCATTGCCACCTTATTAACGCGCTTTCTGGCTCCTTCAGTGGCAGCTGGACAGCGACTGCCACGCCAGGTGCGCCTCTGCAGCAACTGGGACCAAAAAACTTTCACACCCGGTAAAAACTCTGCCAATTCAACTAAGTCCCTTTGAATTGTAAAGCGTAAAGAACAACAGTCTCCATTTGTCCCCATGTCAGTTTCAGTTTATTGGTTAATTTTTCTAGTAGGGCTGTTTCCCAGAATATTTGGTACCATTGGTCCATGCTTACTCCTGACAGATCTCTCCAGTGTCTGGTTATGGTGTTTCTGGCTGCTGAAAGTAGGTGGGTTATGAGTTCTTTGTGGTGTAAGTGGGCATTGTTGTCTTGGAAGAGGTTTAGTAGGGCCAATTCTGGGGTCATGTCTAATACTTGCTTAGTTATTTTACATATTTCTCGTATGGCTGTTTCAGCATTTTTGGTTCAGCCTGGCTAGGAAGCTGTTTTATACTGAGTTAGACCATTGGTCTGTCTCGCTCAGTACTGACTACACTGACTGACAGAGGTTTTCGAGGGTCACAGAGAGGGGGCCTTCCCAGCCCTGCCTGGGGATGCAAAGGATTGAACTCAGATTCTTCTGCGGATGATCCACACTGAACTACCATCCCCACCTTTGCCACCGGGGTTTGCAGAAATAGAAAGGTGTGGAGATTCGGGGAAGGCTTAGGGTGAGCAAGTTCAGAGCAGAGCCACAGGAGAGCATCCAAAATGCACAAAGAGTTTTTCCTTTCCTTGCCTTCCGCGGCTCGAGCCGAGGAGTGCATCATGATGCTATTTAAGATATTCCTCACCTGCCAAGGCAGCCTCTGGGGCCGAACATCTCGTCTCCTCGCTTGCTTCTCTCGTTTTTTCCCTGCCTTTCCCTGAGTGGGTGACAGGTACAAAGGCTTCTGCGCTTCCTCTAACTTATTCCGCACCACAGGCCAAAACCCGGCTGTTGTGAAAGGAAACCATAACAAAGGGCAGTGCTCTGGAGGCTGCGCCAGCCACGAGGGTCAGCCTCTTCCCTGAACTTTTGGTATTTGGATGCCGTAGATGTGCATGCATTCATATTTAGCTTAGGGGCTTAAGATACTCAACATGTGCCTCCCCCACTCCTTCCTTTTTATTTTGCACAAACGCAGCCAGGAAACCCTTTGCAAGCAGGGCTTTGAGTCAGCGCCTTGAAAACAGAAAGAGGATGCCGGGATTTCCACCCCTTCTGTCCTTGCAAAGAGTCATTGGCTTTGACTTCAAGAGGGGGGGAATGACCCAGAACTAAAAATGGCAGAGCGACCTGCAATATTTGCAGAGCATAAATGACATTTTCTGGAATCGGATACGGTCCGGTGGGTGCTCTGCTGTCCACAGCGGATTTGGGATTCCAGGAAGAGAAGTCGGGTGGAAGGATGTCTCCATCCCCATTGTTCAGCCCGGACACTGAGGTCCAGCACCGAGGGCCTTCTGGTGGTTCCCTCACTGTGAGAAGCCAAGTTACAGGGAGCCAGGCAGAGGGCCTTCTCGGTAGTGGCACCCGCCCTGTGGAACGCCCTCCCACCAGATGTCAAAGAGAAAAACAACTACCAGACTTTTAGAAGACATCTGAAGGCAGCCCTGTTTAGGGATGTTTTGAATGTCTGATTCTGTATTGTTTTTAATATTCAGTTGGAAGCCGCCCAGAGTGGCTGTGTTAAATATGCTTCAGGTTGAGAGTTTTCAGGTTACGCTCCATGGCGACCCAGAAGTAACTGAACGCATTACTTCCGGTTTTCGCCGCTCGCGCATGCGCAATGCTAAAAATGACATCACACGCATGCATGGAAGCGGCAAACCCGACCTGTGCATGTGCAGTCGCGCAGTCGCGTGTTACGTTCTACTCAGGATGTGAACAGAGCTCCAGATCCCATTCGCATCCAGAGGTAGCACTGTAAATTATTATTATTATTATTATTATTATTATTATTATTATTATTATTATATCTGACCCCTGCTGGGCGACTAAATAGCCAACAATAAGTCCCCACGCTAAAGGCAGAAGTGGGGGAGGAATTGGAGCCTGTCCACATTTATTTATTTATTTTTTCAAGATATTTATTAAGATTTTAGACAATAAAACAGACTTCACATTCACAACCAAAAAGAGAAAACACCATCACAATCAATCAAAAAAACCAAAAAAGAAAAAAAGTACAATAAAAAACCCCCATACAAAATAGAAGAAAAAAGACATGAAAAAAAGGGGAAAAAAACATAAAAAACCAATTTCTTAGATATTATTTTCATAACCCTCCTTCCAGACTTCCTCACATCTCCCTTTTCTGTGTTCCCTTTTACAAAATCTTATTCAGCAATACTTCACCCTCTTTCAAATCTTATTTTGTATTATACATTTCAACTATTATGTCTCCAATTTTTCCCTTTATTATCAGTTATTTAAGTTTGACATAACCTTATTCTAACTTCACCTTTGTTCTTATTCTTTTTGCATACTCCTTTCAGCTATGTCACTAATGCCGTATTATCTTTATATCCTGCATCATTCTAACATTCATACAATTTACAATGCTTTTGCAAATAGTCTTTAAATTTCTTCCAGTCCTCTTCCACTAGCTCTTCTCCCAGGTCTCGGATTCTGCCAGTCATTTCTGCCAATTCCATGGAGCCTGTCCACATTTAAAGGCAAACATCCCCAATTTGTGTTTTCTGAAATAAAACACGAACCAAAACACAGCCCTCTTTTGAAATCTGCACTTCTTTCAGTTTCGCAGAACAGTTCGCCGGCCGAGCACTGAGTGCCCCAAATGCAAATTCTGGCATGTAATAGCGAAAATGGCAGACAAAATGCATTATATTAGGGGAAATAGCTTTGGAAAAGTGCATATAGCAGGCAACCTTGCACCTCAAAATGCGCATAGTGGCATACATGTGTGCAAAAATGCTGATGAATTGTCTCAAGAACTTTAGAAAACCTTGCAAACTGATGTGCAAATGTGGAGGCCTGGACTCAAGGCTGGGAAAAAAATGAGAAACTTGATTTCCAAGAAATTAAGAAAACCCAGAATTGGCAGGTTCATCCATCCCCATATAAGAGATGCAATTCTGACCGGGGGGGGGGAGGAGGAACCAATTTAAAAAGCCTTGAAAACCTATGGATTCAAATTATTACAAGAAAGGGCATTCGGACTAAACATTAGGAAGAACTTTCTTTCAGTAAGAGCTGATGCAAAGATAAAGGTGGAGATTTTTAACACATGTGGTGGACATGTGAGAAAATGAAACAGTTTTGGGAACAGATTTATAACAAATTGAAAAAGATATTTAAATACACTTTCCCGAAAAAGCCAGAAGCTTTCTTGCTAGGCTTGATGGGAGAGGAGATAGAAAAAGCAGATCAAAGGTTATTTATGTATGCTACGACTGCTGCCAGAACTTTGTTAGCCTCAAAATGGAAAGTACCAGAATTACCAACAATAGAGGAGTGGCAGACGAAGATGGTTGATTATGCAGAACCAGCAAAACTGACCTGTAGAATCTGAAATCAGGAGGAAGCAAAATTCCAATAAGATTGGAGTAAATTTATGAAGTACATAAATAATAACTGTAGAAATTTGAAGACTCTGGCAGGACTGAAATAAATCTTATGATATAAATCGGATTGGATACAATAAGAAACTGTGGAAAAGTAACTGACATAAGAAAACCTGTTGAAGGGAGGGAAGGAAGTCAATGCTCAGCAGAGTGTGGGGAAAGAATGTGGGTAAATGACTGCTGAATTTTACTGTATTTTGTTAGTTTGTATTAAATGAAACGCCAATAAAAAGCTTTTTAAAATGACAGTGGAATAGACTTCCTTGGAAGGTGGTGGACTCTCCTTCATTGGAGGTTGGGTGGCCATCTGTCAGGGATTTTTCAGCTGTGATTCCTGCATTTCAGAGGGTTGGACTAGATGACCATAGGGGTCCCTTTTCAACTCCACAGTTCTACGATTCTAAGGCAGGTTTTTTGGAAGTGTGGGGTGCAACTCATCTTGCTGGGAGGAATTTGCATGAAGTTAAAAGAGAGAGGGTGGTGCTGTGGGTTCAACCACAGAGCCTAGGACTTGCAGATCAGAAGGTCGGAGGTTCGAATCCCCGCGATGGGGTGAGCTTCCGTTGCTCGGTCCCTGCTCCTGCCAACCTAGCAGTTCGAAAGCACATCAAAGTGCAAGTAGATAAATAGGTACCGCTTCGGTGGGAAGGTAAACGGCATTTCTGTGCGCTGCTCTGGTTTGCCAGAAGTGGCTTAGTCATGCTGGCCACATGACCCAGAAGCTGTACGCCGGCTCCCTTGGCCAATAAAGCGAGATGAGCGCACAACCCCAGAGTCGGCCATGACTGGACCTAATGGTCAGGGGTCCCGTTACCTTTACCTAAAAGAGAGAGGAATCTTCAGATCCTTGCACTGTTTCCCTGCTCTTTGTGCTGGCCTTTCTTTTGAACTTAGGCGGATATTCTTAGGGTGCAGCTTTCACTTCCGGTCTCCCCCTTCACTTCTCTTTTGGACCTTCTGGGAAGCAGATATCCTTTGCATCTATCCCTGCTGACAGCCAAGGAACAAGCACCTTAGATCTCCAACTAGTTAACTAGGAAATTTTTCCTATCGGAGACTACATTTCCAATAATAAACCTCTTTCTTGCCTGTGTCTGTGAGGCTGGAATAAGGTAAACCTGCCCTCCCAGCAACGATTCAAAAGCCATCGGCTGTGTGCTAACCGTGCACATCATTCAACAAAAGAGACATAGGAAACTGTCTCATTACCACCCCTCAGGCTAGTTCATTATTGTCTGCACTGGCCAGCAGCTGCAGCCGCTTTCCAGGGATGAGGAACAAAAATAATGCTGTTCGCATTTTGGGCAAAGCATGCTCCAAAAATGCACAATTAGTGGAAATAATGAACGAAAATGTGTCAAGTGTAGGGGATTCACTTGCAAAAAAATATGTGTGTATATTAAGAGGAAGGCTTGCAAAAATGCATAGAGGTTTTGGAGAGGATGTTTTCTAGTTTGCCAGCAACAGTTATCTCTGAGAAACGTAGAAAATTGCATGATATATTTATATGAATTCTTCAAACTTACACGACCCCTTTAAAATTAGGTAAGGAACCAAATGTTGTATAACACTGTTTTATAATTTATGACTGTTTTATAACTTATGATAATTTAGAATTTAAATGTATTTTCATGTAATGTTTGATACTTTGTGGTGGAGTCTCCTTCTTTGGAGGTCTTTAAGCAGAGGCTTGACAACCATATGTCAGGAGTGCTCTGATGGTGTTTCCTGCTTGGCAGGGGGTTGGACTCGATGGCCCTTGTGGTCTCTTCCAACTCTATGATTCTATGATTCTATGATTCTATGACTTCCAGCTGATGAAGGTGAATACATCGAAACAGGGCCCTGTCCTGGTTTCTGATCCATAACTGACTTCTGATTTCTGCTTAATGATTGAAACTAAGACCTTCACGTCAAATCTGACTATGGACTTACATGAACTTATCTCTACTCATAAACTCTTATCTCTAATTCTGTAACGAATTATTGTGTTATACATATCCGTTTGAGTTTGTAATCTCTGTTTGAGTTTGTAATCTCTATTTGCATTTGCAATCCTTGTCAGAATACATACTTTTGAATGGATTAGTTTTTGTTACAATTGACTATTGATTTGTGAGTAAGGACCACTCCCACTGCTGAAACTTATATTGGCCAGAGTTCTTGGTGTGCTTTTTTCTTGGCGGAGAAGAGGTGACAGTGGCTTCTGGTGAGATATCGCGAGCTCTCACCGAAATCTCGCGAGATCTCACTGAGATCTCACAAGTTCTCGTGTGCTCTGCAAGGTCAAATGAGAGCTCCCCAACAGCGCCGTCTTACCCATAGAGACTAGTGGCACAGGGCGCCAGGGCGGCAAGTTCTGGAGGGCGCCAGGGAAGAGGCAGAGGTTGGACGTGGCACCTCCTGGCATCAGCTCGCCACCCTTGCCATGCTGCGCCAAGGCAGCACCACGCCTGGAGCCTCCGCCTGCCATGGCCACCATGGCATGAAGTGGTCAGCTGAGCCAGGAGCCACTGCATCCAGCCTCCGCCTCTTCCCCACCAGAGGAGCTGCCCTCCAGCTGCTGTCCGCCTCCACATCCCCGCAAAGCTGGGCGCATCGCCGGCAGCGCCGTCCTCCCTAAAAAAGGTCGGCAACTCTGGGAAAGGGGGGGGCGGCAGAGGGATCTTCGCACCACGGCCCCGGATATGTTTAAGACGGCTCTGCTCCCCAAGACCTCACTGGAACCCACTGCTTCACGGGTGCTGCCACATGACTCAGATATGGGAGGCTTCAACCGGGGCATGGCAGCACAAACGCTTGCTGCTTTACTTTTTTTTTTAAAAAAAAAATTATTAAAATAATTCAACATTAATACATACATGTTACGAATACAGTGGTGCCCCGCAAGACGAATGCCTCGCAAGACGAAAAACTCGCTAGACGAAAGGGTTTTCTGTTTTTTGAGTCGTTCCGCAAGACGAATTTCCCTATGGCTTGCTTCGCAAGACGAAACGTCTTGCGAGTTCTTGCGAGTTTGTTTCCTTTTTCTTAAAGCCGCTAAGCCGTTAATAGCCGCCAAGCTGCTAATAGCCATGCTTCGCAAGACGAAAAAAACCGCAAGACGAAGAGACTCGCGGAACGGATTAATTTCGTCTTGCGAGGCACCACTGTATACAAATCTAATGAGGGAACAAATCGTGCCTCACCTTTGTTTTTTTTTTTTTTAATAGTTTTTATTGCATTTTTTCAGACATAGACAGAGAAAAGAAGAGAAAAAAAGAAAAGAAACAAAAAGAAGATACAAAGAATCATAACCTTTCAACAACTTATTTCTATCGAGCTTCCCCGCATCTCCCGCACAATGCATTCTTAACAATAAATTTATCAGCAAATTATAACCTTGTTTCGTGTGTTTCTTTTATACTTTCAATTGCAGTTTAAGTTTAAATCCCTTGTTGTCCATTTACTCTAAAAACAGAATATATTATCATTTTTAACATTTAAACATTGATTCTTTCAATAATGTTATCCAATTTCATAAATGTTGCACTCTCATTGCTGGGGCTAGCATTTCAAATTATGCATCATTTTATAGTTCATATAACTTATAAAATTTTTGCAAGTAATTCTTGAATTTTTTCCAGTCCTCCTCCATTGCTTCTTCTCCCAGGTCTCGGATTCTGGCAGTCATTTCGGCCAATTCCATGTAGTCAATCAGTTGCGTTTGCCACTCTTCCAGCGTGGGTAAATCTTGAGTCTTCCAGTATTTGGCGATCAGAATTCTTGCTGCAGTGGTAGCATACATAAAAAACGTTCTATCCTTCTTTAAACCTTTTGGCCGACAATACCCAAGAGGAAGGCCTCCGGTTTTTTAGGGAAGGTGTACTTAAACACCTTTTTTAACTCGTTGTAGATCATTTCCCAGAAGGCCTTCACTCTTGGGCAAGTCCACCAAAGGTGAAAGAATGTTCCTTCAGCCTCTTTGCACTTCCAACATTTGTTATCAGACAAATGGTATATCTTAGCAAGCTTGACTGGGGTCATGTACCACCTGTATACCATTTTCATAATGTTTTCTTTCAAGGCATTACATGCCGTAAATTTCATACCGGTGGTCCATAACCTTTCCCAGTCTTCAAACATAATATTGTAACCAATGTCCTGAGCCCACTTTATCATGGCTGATTTAACTGTCTCATCCTGCGTATTCCACTTAAGCAGCAAGTTATACATTCTCGATAAAACCTTGGTCTTTGGTTCTAACAATTCTGTCTCAAGTTTCGATTTTTCCACCTGGAATCCTGTTTTTTTATCCAACTTAACCACCTCATTAATTTGGGCATAATGGAACCAATCTCGCACCTTATCTTTTAAATTTTCAAAGCTCCGCAACCTCCAATTGTCACCAACTTTTTCTATTAGTTCCCAATATTTCGGCCAGCCGGTCTCCATATTGGGTTTTTTCCACGCCTTAGCCTCCACTGGTGATAACCACCTCGGAGTCTTACTTTCAAGTAAGTCTTTGTATTTCAGCCAGACCATAAAAATTGCTTTCCTGACAATATGGTTTTTGAACATTCCATGTGTTTTTGCCTTGCCGTACCACAGATAAGCATGCCGAAATCGTGCCTCACCTTTGAAAACTAGCAGAAAGAGTGTGTCTTCTTTTTCTTTTTTAGCTTGGTTTTATTGAAAGATTTTCATGGATAACAAAGGTACATATAACGTCTGTTTTCAAGTGCTTTGCAGGGCAGTTACAATTGGTGTGAGACACTTTTGAGAGGCATTGTGAGGTTGGGGAAAGAATGTCTTTGCAGCTTTCTTCCGGTTTAGCTTGTAGCCTCTCAAAAAGTGGAAGAGTTTATGGGTATGTACAACAATCTCCAACATCTTTGTGTGTGGGGTAGCCTTAAAATAGGGCAGGAGAACCGGGTATAGCCCTCCAAAATTGTGTTGGGGGGTTGTTGTTGCTCCCATCAGCCCTTGCTAGCATGGCCAATTAGAGGTGATGGCAGTTGGAGTCCCCAAAACATCTGGAAAATAAGACGAGCCCTGCAGGATGAAGCCCATGGCCCATCTGGTCCAGCATTCTGTTCTCTCTTTTTTTAAAAAAAAATCAATTATTTTATTATTAAAATAATTCAACATTAATACATACATGTTACAAATATACAAACATACATTTCATACAATTCTTAAAAATATTCATACATCCCCACACTCAATCCCACAGATACTTCCTTTTCCCTCCACCATCCCTCACCCCACCCTTGTGTTAGACTTCCAATCTACTCAATTGCAATTTCTTTCCACTTCTATTACTTTCTTTCACACACTTTTAAACCAATTTTCTACTTCTTTTTCTGTTACACATTGTTATCCATCTTATTTAGTATTTCAGTATTTATAACGGAACTGGTTTATTCTAACAGGAGTTCTGATTTTTCAATATAATTTTGCAAGTATCCTTTAAAACACCTTCCAGTCCTTGTCTATCTTCTCTTTTGAGATCCTCCCAATTTCTCCCATTGTTTTGTATATATTGTAATACTCCAATAATTACTGCTTTACTTCTAGCCCACATCCCAGCTACCAACTCTCTACTCTTAGCTCTGACTTTATTCCTTCTCACCAGTGTTGTAGCATGGGTTGCCAGTGGCCAGGACCACACGGAGGGGGCAGGTGGGAAGTAGGGAAACTGGCATATGAAGGAGGGAAACGGACGTAGTACGCATATGCATTTAACTGCCCAATAGCGTCCACGTCACCCAGGAGATCGTAGCTGAAGAAATAAGTAGGGGGAAGTAGTTCTGTTGTTTGGAGAGGTTATTTCCTTGTGTGCATAGAGAAGCTGCTTTCAGTGGAGCCTAGTGAACAGATTTTGTTCAGCAGCCTCAACTTTTGTAGCTGGAGTCAGTCAGGGCCCCACTCTCCAAGGCCAGGTGGAAAAAGGCCTGCAAAGCAGGCAGCAGGTCTTCAAAGATTCACAACCAAGATAGTCTGTGGAGGTATCTTTTGGAAGAAGTGGATTGACAGGCGCCAATGCGTCCTCAATTGTGGAGCCCGAACAAAGTTCGGGAATGGATCCTGGAGAGAGACGCTCTGTTAGATATCACAAAAATACAGAACCCAGGGTCCTCCCACTGGTTTCCCCGACTGAAAACAGTCAAAACCTGCGCCAATTACTTGGCGAATATCACCAATCCCACCCTTCGGAGAGCCTTCACCATGGCCCGTTTTCAAACCATTCCTACGGCCTATCTGTCAGGCAGATATGCAAAAATCCCAGTAGAGCAGCGTATATGTCCTTGTCATATGAGAACCAAAGAGGATCTCACACATTACATGTTGTATTGTCCCATCTATTCGGCCTTCAGGGATGCAATGTTACAAACTATTCCCAAATCAATAGTCAACTCTGAGGACCAAGTAAAGTTTTTACTGGTGGACGCTGATCCACGGATTTCTCACGTGGTAGCGGTCTTTGTGGTGAAGTCTATGAAACTAGGGTATGGTTTCCCTCCCATTGCTCTCCTAACCTGTTTGCTGTATCTTCTTTCCTGAATGGTGGGGTTTTTTTGGGTAGTTTCCTTGCTGGGACAGCATGGCATGAATTTTAGCTTACTTTTATAATTTTATTGTTTATCTTTTAATAATGTTTTATGGTATTTTGTGTAAAGGCCATGGACCTCACAAATTTAATAAACTTGTAGACAGGCGCCAATCAGCCAATGGCTTTCCATGCAAATCCCTATGCAAATGAAAAGGTGTGGGGCTGGCCCATGGAGAAAGGTGATTCGTTCTCTTGCATAACCTTCAAACTCAGGGTTTCCATTGCTGCAGAAACACCAGCAGAAACCCTTTTGCCATGCAAACCACTAGCTTATTGTTGTGGCCAATACCTCTGAGGCTTTTAATCTCACGGGGGATGCACAGGGAAGATAACTGGAAAATATACAATCCTGCATGGTGTGGAGACAGGAGGCAGAGGAGAAGATTTTCCTGCAATGCTGTAATTCAAGGTCACCCAAAGGATATCATTGGGCTGCAGATTTCAGGTGGAACTAAAAAGACAAGACTGTGCTGGTTCCCAAGGTGTTCTCTGCAGATTTTTTTTTTTTGGAGAGCAGCTCTTACCACTGACGTCCAAAACATCTGGAGGGCACCAGGTTGGGGAAGGCTGATGTACCGTTTTGCAAAAGTCATACGCATGGCGCTCACTTTCACAGCAGGGTTTTCCCACGGAATGAAATGGCAGCAGCTCTCGTGGTTTTCGGATGAGGGGGGTCTCAATCTGGGACCGCTGTGCCGCAGAACTTCCCTACCTGGCCAACCTAGTGGGAAATTGAAAGGGAGGCTAGGCATGACTGCGGAGGACTGTATGGAACGTTATCACCATGGTCTAATAAGCCTGCCAAGGGCTGGTGATGGAGGCGGGAGGCCACCAGAAGGCACAAACCTGGAATTAGCCATGCTGATGAATTTAGATGGGGTGGGGGGGAGAGAGAGAGAGAGAGAGAGAAGAAGAAGAAGAGAAGAAGAGTTTGGATTTGATATCCCGCCTTTCACTCCCTTTAAGGAGTCTCAAAGCAGCTAACATTCTCCTTTCCCTTCCTCCCCCACAACAAACACTCTGTGAGGTGAGTGGGGCTGAGAGACTTCAAAGAAGTGTGACTGGCCCAAGGTCACCCAGCAGCTGCATGTGGAGGAGCAGAGACGCGAACCCGGTTCCCCAGATTACGTGACTACCGCTCTTAACCACTACACCACACTGGCTCTCACCAGAGAGAGAGAGAGAGAGAGAGATTTGTTTTAATTTATTGTATTTATGTTCTGCTTTTTCTCTCGAAGGAGCTCAAAGGGGCATACATGGTTCTCCCCTCTCCTCGGTTAAACCCCGTTAGGCTGAGAGAGGCAGTGATTGCCACAAGGTCACACCAAGTGGGCTTCATGGCCGAGTAGAGGATCTGAACCCTGGTCTCCCAGGTCCTAAAGGGACACAGGTGGCGCTGTGGGTTAAACCACAGAGCCTAGGACTTGCCGATCAGAAGGTCGGTGGTTCAAATCCCCGCGACGGGGTGAGCTCCCGTTGCTCGGTCCCTGCTCCTGCCAACCTAGCAGTTTGAAAGCACGTCCAAGTGCAAGTAGATAAATAGGTACCGCTCCGGCGGGAAAGTAAACCACTACTCTGGTTCACCAGAAGCGGCTTAGTCATGCTGGCCACATGACCCAGAAGCTGTACGCCGGCTCCCTCAGCCAGTAAAGCAACCCCAGAGTTGTCCACGACTGGACCTAATGGTTGGGGTCCCTTTACCTTTTACTCCCAGGCCCTAGTCTGATACTCTAACCACTAAACCACACTGACTCCCCAGTGAAAATGCACTGGTGACCAGAAAGGAAGTTTCTATCAGTTCTGAATTTTATATTTGGATCCTGGTCATGTGGTAGCTTTTCCCATCTTCCAGCTCACCTGCCCCAAGAAGAGCAGTTTTTGAAGTTACAGCTTCAGTCTGAATATTCATTTGCTCATAATGAATATTCAGATCTGCAACTGCAACAAAACCTCAACTGTCTGAATTAGATATTTTTTCAAAATAAAATAAATAAAACAACAACAACCCCAACACAAAAACAGGCTTATCTGAATCAAATCTAAATGCAGTTAAGCGAATTAACAGTAATAGAGTTGATAATGTATTACTTTAGTTAATTAATTTTAATTACTGTATACCGAGCATGATGAGCTCTTCTGAAATCTTTGCTCGAAGGGACGTGCAGAGGAATTTCATTTTCAAAAACGCTTGCTGCCGTGTAAGTTTGTTTCTGACGAAGGAATCAAACTATTTTTTGTTATGTTTTTAAGCACACTGCATACAGAAGGCAAACCTAGACAGACAAACCTAGACAGCATCTTAAAAAGCAGAGACATCACCTTGCCAACAAAGGTCCGTCTAGTAAAAGCTATGTTTTTCCTAGTAGTGATGTATGGAAGTGAGAGCTGGACCATAAAGAAGGCTGGTCGCCGAAGAATTGATGCTTTTGAATTATGGTGCTGGAGGAGACTCTTGAGAGTCCCATGGACTGCAAGAAGATCAAACGCATCCATTCTGAAGGAAATCAGCCCTGAGTGCTCACTGGAAGGACAATCCTGAAGCTGAGGCTCCAAGACTTTGGCCACCTCAGGAGAAGAGAAGACTCCCTGGAAAAGACCCTGATGCTGGGAAAGATGGAGGGCACAAGGAGAAGGGGACGATGGAGGATGAGATGGGTGGACAGTGTTCTCGAAGCTCCCAGCATGAGTTTGACCAAACTGTGGGAGGCAGTGGAAGACAGGAGTGCCTGGCGTGCTCTGGTCCAGGGGGTCACGAAGAGTCGGACACGACTAAATGACTAAACAACAACATACAGAAGGCGGCAAGCCTATCTGTTGAATTGGATGGCATTGGGCCAGTCACTGTCTCTTAGCCTGCCCTCACAAGGTTGTTGTGAGGGTAAAATGGAGAAGCATGTGTGCCACACGCAGCTTCTTGAAGAAAAGGTGGGAGAGAAATGCAATAAACAAAAATAACAACAAGCTGGCTTTGGAATTGGGGAAAACAAGGAATGGAGTGAAGGGAATGCACAGAAAGGGCCAGTGTGACTCACTTTGAGTTTCTCTCCATTTCGCGTTTTTCCAATCTCAAATTCAGTTTTCCACTTTTCCACATCATCATCATCATCTGTACCTTTCCCCCTAACATAATGTATTTAGTATATGCATTTTTATCCATACTTTACCCCAGTAAAGCATTTTTTGAGCGTGCTCATTATGTCACTGGCGAATTGCATTGCAAAATTCGTGGACATGCTTCAGTCTGTGTATTGTTTTGGAAATTGCAAATTAGGAAGGTTTGCTTTGAAATGGGAACTTAATTGAATTCCTCTTCCTTCTCCTGCGTTTTCTTGGCAAGATCCAGAAGCTGCAAAGGCATCAGAAAAAGACTGGTTGAGTGAAAAATGCTGCCCTGTGAAAGTTTCTTAACATCCTGATAGTATACTACAGTGTTTTCCAACCAGTGTGCCGTGTGTCAGGAGTTCAGCCTACACTCGAGTAGGACCCTGGCAGAGACACATGCCCGACTGGCATGTTCCCTTCCTCCTGGTCTTTTGTTCAGGAGCTTGAAAAGCTTTCTTCAGCCCGAACATCACAGCGACCGATGCCAACCGACACCAGCACACTTAGGGATCCGCAGAATTTGCGCATCATGTTTAACAGGCCTCAGCAACTCAGCATTTTGGCTAATCTACTTTATTTATATATAAACACACACGGAGCACTGCAACATGGCTCCCTCTCTCTCTAGCATCCGACAGCAAAGAGAAAAAGAACAAAGGACAATAGTCCCACTTCATGGAACACAGGAACACAAACATCCTGTCTCCGTCACTTCCCACTCTGTGGAGTCAAAACATACACCGTCATGTGATAGACAACAATCCCATGACTGCAATCATGGAGTAGGAATTCTAACACAGTGGCCCCCTGGGGTGCCTTGAATGATGGTCAGGGGTGCCACGGGCAACAATGGCCTCTGTCCCTCTTTCCTTCCCTCCCTCCTCTGATGCCCTCTCACATCTCTGCCAAAGGCTTCCACAGCTGTTTGTTGCAGCATCCCTGCGTACAAGCTCTGCAGGTGAATGGTGCCTCTGGGGTTGGCCAGGGGTTGCTGGTTGCCTGGAGCTGAGGCAGCCTCGAAGTAAGCAAGCGGGTGAGGGAGCCCAGCCGGCCAGTCCACCAGCCCTTGCTGTTGGGAATGGACAGACAAGTCCCAGGCTCCTGTGGGGCAGTGGGAAGAGGCACCTCTCTTTGGGGCAGGCGGGGGCAGCTCACAGATCAGGGGCGGCAGCAGCAACCGCCCAGAGGACTCCCAAGGAGAGGAGGCTGAGGGAACCGAGTGTTTGAAAAAGGGTGAGGGGCTGCCAGCTCTGCAGGCAAGGGGGGACATAACTGGGCTCCTGAGCGTCACAGGGGTGCTGCAGAAAGAGTGTAATTGGTCAAGGGAGCCGTGGACCCAAAAAGGTCAAAATCATAAACCTTAAATGACCAAAATTCAAAAAAGGGGGTTAAAACTCCCAAAAATTCTGAAGTATTATAATCGTAGCTCAACCTAGGTGAAGCAAAGCACAGTAATAAAGGATTGAAAGGTACAGTTTCTAATACAGTGGTACCTCAGATTACATACGCTTCAGATTACATACGCTTCAGGTTACAGACTCCGCTAACCCAGAAATAGTTCCTCAGGTTAAGAACTTTGCCTCAGGATGAGAACAGAAATCGCGCGGCGGTGGCAGCAGCAGGAGGCCCCATTAGCTAAAGTGGTGCTTCAGGTTAAGAACAGTTTCAGGTTAAGTACAGACCTCCAGAACGAATTAAGTACTTAACCTGAGGTACCACTGTACTAAGTTTATGAAAAAGGTTGAGCTAGGATTATAATACTTCAGAATTTTTGGGAGCTTTAACCCCCTTTTTTGAATTTTGGTCATTTAAGGTTTATGGTTTTTCTATTTCCTTCTGAGGAAACTGAATAGTTCAGTGAAATGAGGTTTGTAGCCGGCATCCTGTTAAGGCTTTGTACAAGTCTAGGTTTTTCTAAATTTTCCCTTAAACTTTTTGATTTTTTTATTTAGTTTATTTCTATAAGATAATATTTCTACTCGATTACTTCTCGTTTCAGGGATTTTCACGGTATTTCATTTGTTTTGTGTAATTTCCCAAATGGGAAAATGGCTTGGCCTGTCTCCAAGGCAGTGTGAATCGCTTTCAGAGTCCATCTCTGCCACGCTTCCCCTGCCAGTTCTACACATCTGCTCCCTGGTTCCCTCTCTGCGTACTTTGCTCATCTGTTGTAGGTGCCTGGGCAGCAGTGAGAGAGAGGGAAATAAGTCTCTCCACCTCCTCTCCGGTGCTCTGATGCAGCACATCAGGCACCAGTAGCCCCAGGGAAATGCAGTTTCCCCAAGGCTCCCTGTGATGGTACCCTCGGGAGAGCTGCATTTCCCAGGGAATTAATCTGCCTGGTGCGCTGAGGCACAGCCTGCTGGAAATCTGTCCCTTGGCTCACCCCATTATGTCATTTATTTTCAGTCTTTCTGCATCACTCAATGACAAAAGTTCTCTGGCAGCTATGCAAGCAAACGTAGAAGCATAGAATTGTACAGTTGGAAGGGACCCTAGGGTCATCTAGTCTGACCCCCTGCAATGCAGGAATCTCAGCTAAAGCAGATGGCCACCCAAGCTCTGCTGAAAAACCTCCAAGGAAGGAAAGTCTGCTACCTCCTGAGGGAGACACTTCTGCTGTCAAACAGCTCTTACTCAGAAAGTTCTTCCTGATGTTTAGTTGGAATCTGTGACTTGAATCCATTGTAGAATCTGTGACTTGAATCCATTGGTTTGGGTCTTGCCCTCTGGAGCAGGAGAAAACAAGCTTCCTCTATCTTCCATGGGACGTGGGTGGTGCTGTGGGTCAAACCACAGAGCCTAGGACTTGCCGATCAGAAGGTCGGTGGTTCGAATCCCTGCGACGGGGTGAGCTCCTGTTGCTGGATCTCTGCTCCTGCCAACCTAGCAATTCGAAAGCACGTCAAAGTACAAGTAGATCAATAGGTACCGCTCCGGCGGGAAGGTAAATGGCGTTTCCGTGTGCTGCTCTGGTTCGCCAGAAGCGGCTTAGTCATGCTGGCCACATGACCTGGAAGCTGTACACCGGCTCCCTCGGCCAGTAAAGCGAGATGAGCGCCGCAACCCCCAGAGTCGGCCGCGACTGGGACCTAATGTCAGGGGGGTCCCTTTACCTTTACTAGGTGAAAACCAAGTGGCTAGTGCCCAATTTGCCAAGTGGAAAAATTCCTACCAGGCCCTCAACGGTGACCGACCGAAGTCCATAGCAAGGTCAAGAAAAGAAAATCTTAAAGGGCGGAGGGTGGGAGAACCGGAGCAGCTGGAAGGTGGAAAAGAGGGAGATCCCCGCTGCGTCCTGCCTTTATGGGGCAGGCCATGACCCCAGATGAACCCGATTGGCCAGCTAGGGGGTGACGCAGCCGGGAACCACCCAGTCGCGCAGCGGCCGGCCTCCCACCCCCCTGCACAAGTGGAGGGGCAGTGAAGCCCACAACCCCACTTCCTCCTCAAGGTGGGAGTGGCTTTAGCCAAGGATGGCTCTGCCCCTTCCTCCTGAATACCAGTTGCTGGAAACCGCAGGAGGGGAAATATTCTTGTGCTTGCATCTGGTTGGCCGGCGTAAGAACAGGATTCTGAATGTTCTTATAAAATCATAGAATTGCAAGAGTTGGAAGGGAACCCCAAGAATCATCTAGTCCAACCCCCTGGTATGCAGGAATACAAACTAAAGCATCCATGACAGATGGCCACCCAACCTCTGCTTTAAAACCTTCAGGGAAAGACAGTCTGCAACTCCCAAAGGCACTTTCTGGCAAATAAATAGATGGTGGCTTTGCCCCCCAACCTTGTTGCTCCCTCCGCTGCAGCTGAAACAAAAGCCCAGAATCGAGCCGTATTAAGTATTATCCCCAACTCCCCGTTCTCTGATTATGTTTTACAAAGGGGATATTTAGTTCAACAGTTCTGCTGATGTCGGCACTTGCTCCGAGTTCCCAGCCCTTGAAATGGAAACCCCAACCATGCATGGCTCCTTCCCACAGAAACACAATTTATAACATCAGGACATCCTTGTAAAAGAGGAGGGGAGAGAGAGAGAGAGAGGGAGACCTTGAGTAGCTGCCATTTGCTTCCTGCCAAAAATGGGCACTTTTTAATTGCACGGGCCAGCTTCTATGTTTGTAGCAGAGAGGGACAAAAAAATACTTCATTTGTGCGAGGGACACCGGTGCCCTCTCCCAGCCCCCTACTGCTTGCCCTCAAATCACCAGCGTAGAACCCAAAAAACCAGAAACATCTATTGGGAGCCAGAGAGTTACTGTCAGAGAAGTCTGTTCCTATGACAACCCCAAATCCCCAAACCCAGTTATCCTTCTTCATCAAATTTTGCAACAAGCCAGTTAAAAGGGAAAGAGAGAAACGGGGGGAAGGGGGTGAGGAAATAAGATTTTAATAAATGGAATGTATAAAAGAGATCAATGGGATGATCGCACAGACTTCCTGCCTGCTGTAAGGGCACTGGTTTGTTTCTGATTAATTAAAATGCTCAGGAAGGAATGGGGGTGATTCCTAATGCGCTGGGGCACTGAGCTTCTGAGTCACGACTCCCCTGAGGCTGTGTGTTCATTTTGGAGACAGCTGAAGCATGCATATCTGCCAGGGGTCTTTGTTTACCAGAGACCTGTCTCTGATAGATCACTGGGGTGGGTGGGTGTGTTTTTGGGGGCACCTTTAAAAAAAATCACAAGTGACTCTTCTTCCTTTGAGTCTTCACTGTGTGGACGCATCTATTGTGCATTGCACATCTATATTTATTTATCTATGTATCTATACATAAGGCCACATGGAAGACTTCCTAGCCCAGAAAAGCGAGTTTCAGGCACTCAAGATGTTAATTTCACATTAATGAAATTATTCAGATATGTGCAAGGCTGTCATGTCATGGAGGAAGGCTTGTTTTCTGTTGCTCCAGGGAACCAGAGCTAGAACCAGTGGGCGGAAATGTCATGGAAGCAGATTTTGGCTAAACCCTAGGGGAAAGGTCCCTACTGCAAGAGCCGTTTGGATAGTGGAATGGGACTCTCGACAGGTGAGCTCTCCTTTGCTGGAGGAAGCAAACACCTGGGTGGACATTTGTTCAGGAGGTGGCAGTTGCATCCTGCACCAAGGATCTTGCATTTAATTGAGGGTTGGGCCAGATGACCATCAATGGTCCTTCCAGCAGCTATGCTTCTATGACTGTGCTACCCAAATTCTTCTCTGGTTTGAATTTGGGTCTTGTTCTGTACTAAACCTTTGGAGCCCTAGAACAATAGGCAGTAGGATCCTAGAATGCAACAAACTGATTGGCCTGCCAGGAAAAGACCAGTCAGGCTCCAGGAAGAAGTTAATCACCTATTAGGTTGGTAGGTCGTAGAATGCAACAACTGATTGGGCCTGCAGGGGAAAGACCCATCAGGCTCCAGGAGGGAAGCAAGAACCAGCCAATCAGACGCGACTCATGTGTAAATAATGTACATAAAAGCCTGAGGTTTGGGGGGGCAATTCAATCACTGTTTTACCAAGCTGCAAGAAAGAGCAGCTTGTTTTTTTATTAACAAATTCAGCATAACAAATCAACAATAACAATAATCTTCAATTGGTTTTCCCCTCCCATTTCCCCCCTTCCACCTCCCAACAAACCCTCCCCTCCCCCACAAGACTTCCCTCAGCTCCTCTCTCTGATTTCCTCAATCTCATATTGTTCTCTGCATATTATAAAATTGTATACATCCTTATATTATCTATCCACCATATTAACCCAATAAATTTGTGTATGTTTATTCAAAACCTGCCAAGGAGTCCAGTTCATTTTGTTGTCTTTTTAAATAGACTGTAAAAGGTTCCCATTCTTCTTTAAAGTCACTGTGGTCTTTGTCTCCAATTTACATGTCAGTTTCACCAGTTCTGCATAGTTCATCAGTTTTTCTTGCCACTGTTCTTTCGTCGGGGTTTCCTCATTCTTCCATCCTTGTGCTATCAAGACACTTGCTGCTGTTGTAGCATACATAAACAAATTCTTTATTTTTCTTGGCAGGACTTGTCCAACAATCCCTAACAAAAATGCTTCTGGGTTTTGTTTACAAATGTCATTTTAAACATTTTCTTCAAACTCATTGTATATCATTTCCCAGAATTTTTTTAATTTCTCTACATTCCTACCACATATGGTAAAAGGTCCCTTCCTTTTCTTTACAGTGGGGGCACATCTATTTGACCTGCACCAGAACTAGGGGCGACCCCCAAACCAACTAGGGAGACAGCTTGCCATAGTTTTTAGCACCTCTGTGGGCGGCGAACACGGCTGTTGTCAAACTGTAGCCTTATTAGACTTTACCGATTGGTGGGCTCTGCGTGCTCCCGGACGGGAGGAAAAGAAGTCAAACGACACCAAGGGTTGGTTCAGAGAAAGAGTTCTTTATTCTGCTCTCTGGAGCGGCAGAAAGGGACTTGCGTGGTCAGTCCACAGCAAGTCCCAAAAAATGAGAGATTTCATGCAGTATATATATCCTCCAGGCACCCTCTCCCCCCTTCCCCGGGAATCCAGTCACGTCAGCTTGTACACGCAGGTTGACATCACAGGTGTTCCTGCTCCAGTACTCTTAACCATAAAAGGGTTTTCCTTCCCCATTCCTTCAAAACCAGCAGTAGAGGGGAGGAAGGGGTGCTTACCCTTCCCATGTGGAAGATACAGGGCAGATAGAAGAAAGATGTTCCTCACACAGCGCTTAGTTCAACTGTGGAACTTTCTGCCACAGGAGGCCCTGATGGAGATTTCTCTGAATCCCTCGACTTCCCACCTTCCCCTCCGTGGGTCCTGTTGTCAACATTTCCACCTGCATATCATTACTTAATCCGTATTTTATATCTTTCCATGTCATCCATTGTATTTGTTACATTACAAGCGATATTAAAATCCTGCCAATGTTTTCATCTGCTCACAGTGGTCTCCTAAATAAATTATAAATTTCCCCCATTCTTTCTTGAAGTTACTGACTTCCTGGTTCCTGAGCTTTGCGGTCAGTTTTTGCCATTTCAGCGTACTACAACAGCTTAATTTGCCATTCCTCTCTTGTGGGGACTTTGTTTTCTTTTCATCTTTGGGCTAGTAGCATCCGTGCGGCTATTTTTGCATACATAAAAAGTCTTTTCTGCTCCTTTGGAATATCAGTACCTACAATTCCTAACAGAAAAGCTCCTGGGTGTGTGTGTGTCTGTCTGTCTATCATCTATCTATCTATCATCTATCTATCTATCTATCTATCTATCTATCTATCTATCTATCTATCTATCATCTATCTATCTATCATCTATCATCTATCTATCTATCATCTATCTATCTATCATCTATCTATCTATCTATCTATCTAATCTATCATCTATCTATCTATCTATCTATATCATCTATCTATCTATCTATCATCTATCTATCTATCTATCATCTATCTATCTATCATCTATAATTTTATATGTGTGTGTGTACATATATATATGATCACGGCAGATGGTGACAGCAGTTATGAAATTAAAAGGCGCCTGCTTCTTGGGAGAAAAGCAATGACAAACCTAGACAGCATCTTAAAAAGCAGAGACATCACCTTGCCAACAAAGGTCTATATAGTTCAAGCTATGGTTTTCCCAGTAGTGATGTATGGAAGTGAGAGCTGGACCATAAAGAAGGCTGATGGCCGAAGAATTGATGCTTTTGAATTATGGTGCTGGAGGAGACTTGTGAGAGTCCCATGGACTGCAAGAAGATCAAACCTCTCCATTCTGAAGGAAATCAGCCCTGAGTGCTCACTGGAAGGACAGATCCTGAAGCTGAGGCTCCAAGACTTTGGCCACCTCATGAGAAGAGAAGACTCCCTGGAAAAGACCCTGATGTTGGGAAAGATGGAGGGCACAAGGAGAAGGGGACGACAGAGGACGAGATGGTTGGACAGTGTTCTCAAAGCTACCAGCATGAGTTTGACCAAACTGCAGGAGGCAGTGGAAGACAGGAGTGCCTGGCATGCTCTAGTCCATGGGGTCACGAAGAGTTGGACATGACTAAACTAAACAACATGATAGATAGATAGATGATAGATAGATAGATAGATAGATAGATAGATAGATAGATGATAGATAGATAGATAGATAGATAGATAGATAGATAGATAGATGATAGATAGATGATAGATAGATGATAGATAGATAGATGATAGATAGATAGATGATAGATAGATAGATAGATAGATAGATAGATAGATAGATGATAGATAGATAGATAGATAGATAGATAGATAGATAGATGATAGATAGATAGATAGATAGATAGATAGATAGATATAGATAGATAGATGATAGATGATAGATAGATAGCTTTCATTACCTTACATGACCACCACATGTGATGGAAGGTGCCTTCTTTCTCTTTACACTTCCAGCAGGTATTTGTACTTGTCTTATACATTTTTGCTAACTTACTAGGAGTCAAATTCCACCGAGGCATCATTTCCATGTAGTTTTCTTTCAGCGTACAATAAACTGAGAATTTTAAATCAGTGTTCCATAACCTTTCTCATTCTGAAAGTTGAATATTATGCCCCAGGTCCCTTGCCCAGTGTATCATTACAAATTTAACTTGTTCATCTTCAGCATACCATTCCAAGAGCAACCTATACGTTTTCGACAGAAATTTTATCTTGTTTTCTAATAAATCTTTTTCAAATCTTGAGGTCTCGTAACTGAAACCTTTCTTTTTGTCTGCCTTAAAAATATCATTTAATTGAAGAAACTGCAACCAATCCGTTAGTAAATCTCTCATCTCCTCAAGATCTTTCAGTTTCACCTTATGTTCCACTTCATTTAGCAGCTCTCTATATGTAGCCAGTTTGGTGGTTTTCAAAGACGATGAGACAAATCCATGACGGAAAGGGCTCGTGATGGCTTCTTCTGAATACCAGTTGCTGGAAACCACTGGTGCTTGAATCCAGCTTGCTGGTTTCCCATAATGGGCATCTGGTCACCCACCATGGGAATAAGATTCTGGACTAGATGGGCCATTGGCCTGATCCAGTGGGCAATAATAACAACAACAACAACAACAACAATAATAATAATAATAATAATAATTTATTCATATCCTGCCCTCCCCAGCCAAAGCTGGGCTCAGAGCGGCTAACAACAATAAAAGTAACACAGCATTCTAAAATCAATTCAAAATCAAATTAATGGCAACCATTGGGCTAAAGTTCTATGAGGATTACTGAAGGAGGGGGTCAGGCTGTGCCTTGGCCAAAGGCCTGGTGGAACAGCTCCGCCCCCCACAAGATAATCTGGGGCAGTTTGTAGAAAATTCATGGAATTGGTGTTCTGTGAGGTGAGTGCACTATATTAAAGTGAGGCCAGGCCCAACAGTGCCAGGGGGAAAATGCCATCACGCCATCACAAAGGCCAGCCTATGGGGATGTGGGGTTTTTCCACAGGGTCTTGTCTCTCGGATGCGGCCTGCTGTTACGTCACATTATGTCTCCAACGCTGAGCCTTCCCATCAAAAAAATGGGTTTCATGATGAAGCCACACACCGAATCCTGCATACAGATATGTTAGGAAACGGCTTGATACCAAGCCAGTGTCAGGAGTTCAGCCTACACTCGAGTAGGACCCTGGCAGACACATGTCCAACTGGCATGTTCCCTTCCTCCTCCTGGTCGATCATCTGGGAGCTTCATAAGCTTTCTTCAGCCCAAACATCACAGCGACCGATGCCAACAGACATCGGCACACTTAGGGATCCGCAGAGTGTTCGCAGTTTGCGTAACAGACCTCAGCAACTCAGCATTTTGGCTAATCTACTTTATTTACATATAAACACACACGGAGCACTGCAACATGGCTCCCTCTCTCTCTAGCATCAGACATCAAAGAGAAAAAGAGCAAAGGACAATAGTCCCACTTCATGGAACACAGTAACACAAACATCCTGTCTCCATCACTTCCCACTTTGTGGAGTCAAAACATGCACCGTCATGTGATAGACAACAATCCCATGACTGCAATCACGGAGCAGGAATTCTAATAGCCAGGTTACTCCTGTCAATACTGATTTCAGGCAGGGACCTCTTCCAGTGCTACCCGGATTGAACTGGGAACCTTCAGCCTGGGAAGCAGACGATTTACCACTGAGCTTCGACCCTCCCCATAGCACACAGGATTTATAACCAGCAGGCCAAGCCTATTAAGTTTCCGCTTTCATCGCAAAGGGAGCTTCCAGAACAAACAGAGAGGGGAAAAATGAATATTTTCATAATCCAATTTTCCACAAAGTCTCCCAAGGAGGCTTCGCACAGCTAGTGGTGTAAAATTCTATAATAGCTTTGGAAAAGAAGAACACTTCGGGGAGACAAATACCTTCCCAGGTTAAAGAGAGAATTACTTGTGTAAATGCAGCGCAATATATTTTTGACAGTTTTTTGTGTGGTCCCTTGGGCTCTTCCGGCGTGCACTCTTAAAATGCGCAGTAAATGTGCGTGATTGCTTGTTTACCCGGCATGCCATCCAGATACCCTTCCAACAAGGGATTAAAACATGAGAACCTAAGAAGAGCTGGGTGCTGGATCAGGCCAGCGGCCCCTCTAGCATCCTGTTCTCACAGCGGCCAACCAGATGCCGGTGGGAAACCTTCAAGCAAAATCTGAATAGAGAGAACTCTCCTCCTCCTGCAGTTCCCATGGAGGCAGAACTAGTGGCATAGTGGACTCAGGGGTGGTTGCCCTGGGTGCAAAATTTCAACACGCAGTGCTGCCTCAATACAAGCTGCACACGTCTGTCACTGGGCTCCGCTGAAAACGGCTTTTGCATGCAAACCAGGAACGTGACCTCTCCAGACAACGGAACAACTCTTCTTTTCCAT